>CM076578.1:1321719329-1322004225 GCA_034641835.2 Pinus albicaulis | reverse complement strand
TTGATTTTTGTTTCCATAATATCTCTTCCTGAATTATGTGCTCCTCTAACTTGTTAATAAGCATTCCTTCCTCTTTAATTTGTTGAGATTGCAACAAGATGAAGAGCTTAGTGGAAAGGAGTCACCTTCACTAAGTGGGCCCGCAGGCTATTTTTGGCGCAAAGTCTATTTTTAGACTATGTCTATTTTTAGACATATGGATCATGTTCTATGACTTGAAGGATGCTATTTGTGGATGGTTGGTCAAGTCGGAAAAAATAGATGGACTTCTATTTTTAGACATACTGGGTGGAATCTACTTTTAGATTGCTAGTCTAAAAATAGATATGTCGAATATTATTAGCTCTTAATAATATTTAGACTCTAAACATTATCTTATTCTCTTGGAGCACTTCAGTTAAGTGCAAAAATGTGGCACAGGAGCTGACAGAAGGAATTACACTATTCCTGAGGGTGATGTGGAGCTATTGCATGGATACTTCAGTTAGAACTCATGTGACAGAGTTTGGTGGAGTTGATTGAGGAAGTTAGTGGAGCTGTATTCAGTTTAACTAATCTAAACATAGTTGAGCTATTTGTATTCAATTTAACTGATTGATACAATTAGTGAGAGTGGTGTGAATTAATTATTAATTAATTCACTAATTATAAACTCATTAATCAACTAAAGAATACATCAGTTAACTTCAGTGCATGGACAATTTTTATGGAGACCATTCGAGAGATAGGTGAAAGACAAGTAGGTTAACTTCTGAGTTGTGACTATCTGATTACTATTTGCAACACCACAGGGATGGAGTGGAGAATCCCATTGGAAGTTGCGCAGTACAAGCCAGGTGGTTTATCTATTTAATGAAGCCATCCCATAGCATTGAAAACGCAATACAGGCTGGCTATCAAGTGGCAAAAGATTGGAGCATGTGTTTTGCTAGATCTAGCTTGATAGTGTGTAGCAATGAGAGGTTGTGCTGTGAGCTTGTGAGGAGCTTTGTACTATGATTGTTACATGATCTCCATGACATATAATATACAGATAGTTGGGGTTTTCAGCTTTAAGCTTTCTCATTAAATACTGTGTTCATATGTGTGATTGTTCGTGGTTTTAATGTGTGCATGCAATTGAATTATTTCCGCAAATTAATGATCAATGGTAGAAGAGATTATGTATTATGCACGAAGCTAAAATAGTGTGTGATCAGGAGAATCTAGGTGAATAATATATCAGTTATTCAAATTTTATACATGGTATCAAAGCAATATTGATCATTGGAGCAACTGAAAAACATTGAAGCGGTTAAGTTTTGTGTTGGTGGAATTCGAATTTGCAGCAGTGTTTTCTTGGTGTCGAAGTTGAGATGTCTTTCAACGGATTGCGATTGGAGTATGCCCTTGAGGGCAGCTCGAATTATATTGCATGGAAGGACAGGATGGAGGCGGTGCTGGATGACAATGGGTTGAAGGAGTTCATAGATGCAAAAATTCCAAAGCTTACTTCTAGTGATGCTACCGTACTTGACGCATGGCAAAAGAAGACAGCAAAGTGTCGAAGGATTCTGTTGGAAGGTGTGAAGGATCACATAGTGTCCAGCCTTCATGGTAAGGCTTCTCCATTCTTGAGGTGGAAAGCTTTGACAGATTTATTTCAAAGCAAGAGCGACCAGAGGGGATTGGCGCTCAGGACAAACTAGGAACATAAAGATGGAGAAGGCGATAGTATGCCGAAGTACCTCACGAAGTTCATCCAATGCGAGGATGAGCTGGGGAAGTGTGGGGTTGCGGTGATGATGAGGACTTGAGTGAGCTTGGCTCTCCTTGGACTTAAGTTGGCACTCTTATCGGGACTGCGTCAATGGTCGGGAGAAATTGCCAGGATGGGAGCGACTTTGGTCGGATCTTGTGCAAGAGGAGATAAGGCGGAGTACCAGGGACAGATCTTCATCAAAGAACTCTGATGAAGAGAATTGCACTTTGGCTGCCAAAGCAAAGAAGGGGAAAGAGTAAGAAAGCTTCTCAATTCGGTGCGAAAGGCAAGAAGCAGGACATGTCCAAGGTGAAGTGCTTTCACTGTGACCAACATGGACATTACACCACAAATTGTTCACAGAAGAAGAAAAATAAGCAGGCTGTTGGGACTGCAGCTGGAGAGGCCTTAGCCTCGCAGTTTGAGCTGGATTTTTCGCTGATCGCATGCTTGGTTTCAAGTGTGATGGGTTTAGTGTGGTTTCTTGATAGTGATGCATCTTTTCACATGACAGGAGATCGAGATTTGTTCACTGATCTGGATGAGAAAGATCTTGGAGTGCACATTGAGATGGGCGATGATGGTAGATACAGTGCGACCAGTATCAGTACCATTTCCTTTGAGAGGGAGTCTGGTAAACCCTTTGTATTGAAGAAAGTGATGCATGTTCCAGGATTGAAGAAGAATCTGATCTCTGTGGCGATGTTAGAAGACAAGGGATATGATGTTGTCTTTAGCGAGGGAAAGGATTTCTTGCGCAGTAAGGCAACTGGTGAGACCCGGAGGATAGGGGTTCGAGTTAAGAACCTTTATCAATTGCAGGTAGATGGTTGTCTACGGCAATGGCATGCAAGGCGGAAGGAGTGGTGAGGCGGGATGATGGCGAGTTGTGGCACCGGAGATTGGGCCACCTTCACCATGGAGCTTTGAAGATACTGCAGCAGATTTCTACTGGGCTTCCTAAGGGCACTCTTGCGCAGTCAGATCAGTGCAAGGGGTGTACCTTGGGGAAAATTTGTGAAAGCCACCTTTCACGAGAAGGATAGTCGCGCCACGACGATCCTTGAGAGAATTCACACAGACGTGTGTGGACCTTTCTCAGTAGCTTCGACAGCAAAGCACAGGTACTATGTGATATTTGTTGATGATTTTTCCCTCGTAAATCTTTGGATCTTCTTCATGCGAGAGGAAGAGCCAGACATACTCAAAGTTACGCGAGTTCAAGGCCCGGTTGAGAAAGAATCGAGGAAGCAGGTGAAGGCTCTTAGGAGCGACAATGGTGGTGAATTCATCTCTGGCGAATTCAAGGACTTTTGCAGCGCAAAAGGAATTCGAAGAGAGCTCATAGCACCTCATAACCCATAGCAGAATGGGGTAGTGGAGTGAAAGAACAGAATGATCATGGGTGCTGCACGGGCGATGTTGCATGATTAGGGCCTTCCCATACACTTGTGGGCTGAGGCACGCAACACTGCGGTTTATGTGCAAAACCGTTGTCCTCACGGGATACTTGGCATGAGTACACCCGAGGAGGCGTTTTCTGGTAAGAGGCCTGATATTTCCCATTTGAGGATTTTTGGTTCACCTATTTACATTCATGTGACTAAGGATGCCAGGAAGAAGCTGGAGCCAACCGCAGAGGTTGGGATATTTGTGGGGTACAATGATACACCCCACAACTATCGTGTGTATTTTCCAGACATTCGCAAGACTGTTGTGCGACGGGATATCAAATTTCATGAGGAGAAAGCCATGAAGTGTTCGCTTGAGAGGAAGCCACACTTGCATGCAGATGAGGAGCTATTAGTTCCTAAGGATGAGCCTCGGGATGTGGATCAACCACAAGAGGAGGTTCATAGAGTGGAAGAGACCACTCATGTAGCGCCAACCATTAGAGGGCGGAAGCGCACTACAAAAGTTGACGACTGGCTCAAGATGCAGAGAAGGTTGTAGGAGCACCTACATCACAGCGCAGACAGAGACAGTCACCTGACCGGTACACTGGATACATGGCTCTTATGAGCAAGTGTATCGTGACAGAGCCATCCTCTTTCGAGGAAGCTGTGGAGGATCCCGCATGGGTAGATGCCATGGTGGAAGAGTATGATTCGATTGTCAGAAACAGTGCATGAGAGATTGTCCCAAGGCCGGAAGGGAAATTAGTGGTGGGTTCGAGATGGATCTACAAAGTGAAGCAGGCAGCTGACGGGAGTGTGGAGAAGTACAAGGCAAGATTTGTTGCCCGAGGCTTTTCACAAATTGAGGGGATCGATTATGAGGAGACCTTTGCACCTGTCGCAAGGTATTCTTCCATACGGACGATTCTTGCTCTCTCAGCGCAGATGGGGTGGCACATTCATCAGATGGATGTGAAGACTGTGTTCCTTAATGGAGTCATTGAGGAGGAGGTGTACATAGAGCAGCCCGAAGGTTTCGAGATCTTCAGCAGCGAGTCGCATGTGTGTAGGCTCAAGAGAGCGTTGTATGGGTTGAAACAAGCATCTCGTGCTTGGTACACACGAATAGACAGTTATTTCACCAGACTTGGATTCTCCAAGAGTGAGGTGGATCCGAACCTATACCAGATTGTGGTGGAGGGTAAGTTGCTGATCATTGTACTTTATGTAGATGATTTGATTTTGACAGGTGATGAGCTGTTGATACTCTCATGCAAGGAGGATCTTGCAAAAGAGTTTGAGATGAAGGACTTGGACCTCCTTCATTATTTCCTAGGATTGGAAAGTATGCCGGGGAGATCTTGGAGAAGTTCAACATGCATGGTACCAAACTGTTGATACTCCTCTTCCTGGTGGTTGGAGGAAGGATGATGCTACTTCAACGGAGGTAGTGGATGCCACTGTTTATCGACATTTGGTGGGGTCGCTTATGTATCTGGTCAATACACGACCCGATATATGCTATGTTGTTAACCAGCTTTCACAAGCTATGGTTAAGCCAACCAAGCTCTTCTGGAAGGCAGGCAAGCATGTATTGCGTTATCTCAGAGGCACATCGGGATATGGATTGTGGTACAGACAGGAGGATGAGGTGAAGTTGTGTGGCTTCACGGATGCAGATTGGGCAGGGAGCCCAACGGACAGAAAGAGCACATCTGGAGGGATCTTCAGTATCGGGTCGACAACAGTTTCTTGGTACAGCAGGAAGCAGAGATCCGTGGCACTCAGTTCAGCAGAGGCCGAGTATATGGCAACAAGTTTGGCTGCATGCGAGGCTATATGGATGAGGAAGATCCTGGTCGGGTTGTTCGGTTCACACTTGGATCCTACTGTGATTTATTGTGATAATCAGAGTTGCATCAAACTCTCGGTTAATCCAGTATTTCATGATATATCTAAACATATTGACATCCGATATCATCATATCAGAGATTGTGTGCATCGGAAGATCATGTTACTTTCATACATTCCTACGGAGGATCAAGATGCTGATATCTTGACGAAGACGCTCACCAGGAGCAAATTCAAATACCACAGAGGCAGGATAGGGGTTACAGATAATCCTTATCTTGTTGAGAGGGAGTGTTGAGATTGCAACAATATGAAGAGCTTAGTGGAAAGGAGTCGCCTTCACTAAGTGGGCTCGCAGGCTATTTTTGGCGCAAAGTCTATTTTTAGACTATGTCTATTTTTAGACATATGGATCATGCTCTATGAGTTGTAGGATGCTATTTGTGGATGGTTGGTCAATTCGGAAAAAATAGATGGACTTCTATTTTTAGACATACTGGGCGGAATCTATTTTTAGATTGCCAGTCTAAAAATAGATATGTCGAATATTATTAGCTCTTAATAATATTTAGACTCTAAACATTATCTTATTCTCTTGGAGCACTTCAGTTAAGTGCACAGATGTGGCACAGGAGCTGACCGAAGGAATTACGCTATTCCTGAGGGTTATGTGGAGCTATTGCATGGATACTTCAGTTAGAACTCATGTGACAGAGTTTGGTGGAGTTGATTGAGGAAGTTAGTGGAATTGTATTCAGTTTAACTAATCTAAACATAGTTGAGCTATTTGTATCTAGTTTAACTGATTGATACAATTAGTGAGAGTGGTGTGAATTAATTATTAATTAATTCACTAATTATAAACTCATTAATGAACTAAAGAATACATCAGTTAACTTCAGTGCATGGACAGTTTCAGTGGAGACCAGTGCAGAAATAGGTGAAAGAGAAGGTTAACTATCAGTTGTGACTATACAGTTGCTATTTGCAACACACAGATAGGTGGAGAATCCCATGAGGATTGTGCAGTACAAGCCAGGTGGTTTATCTATTTAATGAAGCCATCCCATAGCATTGAAAACGCAATAGAGGCTGGCTATCAAGTGGCAAAAGATTGGAGCATGTGTTTTGCTAGATCTAGCTTGATAGTGTGTAGCAATTGAGGGTGTGCATGAGAGCTTGTGAGGAGCTTTTATACTATGATTGTTACATGATCTCCATGACATATAATATACAGATAGTTGGGGTTTTCAGCTTTAAGCTTTCCCATTAAATACTGTGTTCATATGTGTGATTGTTCATGGTTTTAATGTGTGCATGCAATTGATTTTATTTCCGCAAATTAATGATCAATGGTAGAAGAGATTCTGTATTATGCATGAAGCTAAAATAGTGTGTGATCAGGAGAATCTCGGTGAATAATATATCAGTTATTCAAATTTTCTACATAATTAAATCAGTTGTTCGCCCCATTAAAATCATTTGTTTTTGGATTTGTTTCATATGGCCTTGGAGTTTTTCCTTCTCCTTATGAATGTTACCAAATTCTGTTTTATTCCATTTTCTAATTTTTTTCTTGAGCTCCTTTAGTTTTAGTTGGAACGCATGCATTCAGTTTCTTCCTGTCAATCGACTCTCCTCCCACCAGCTGCGAACTTTAAGCATAAATGTGGGATCTCTGAGCCATAAAATTTCAAATCTGAACGACTGCTTCTTTTGCTATTGTTTCATATCCACCTCCAATCGGATTGGCCAATGATCCAACCCCATACATGATAAGATAGCTGCCTCGTAAAATAGATCCAGACCCACAAATTCTTCCGAAACTAAAAACAGATCAAGACCTGAGGCGATTTGGTTTATTCCCCCCCCCCTCTATTATTCCACGTGAATTTACCATTATTAGTCGAAACATCTACCAGTCTAGTGTCCTTTATAAGATCAGTAAATTATTCCATCTCTTGATTATACCTGCCATTTCCCCCCTTTCTTTCATCTGCACTAGCCATCATATTGAAATCCCCACCAACCACCCAATATTTATCCAAATTTAATAATTTAAGGTTTCTAAAGCTTGTAAAGAAAGCTTGTTTATCTCCTGGAACAATAGGACCATAAATTGAAGAGACAGAAAACAACTCTTTTGTTCCTATTAATCTAAATCTTCCCATTAAAATACGAGGCAAACCAATCTAACCATCGACCAACATTTCTGTCGAGTTCCATAGGATTTCTATACCCCCCGCACTCTTATTAGCATCTAATGCCATCACTTCATACCTTGGTTTTAGTCTACTGAAAATTTCTTCCAGGCGTTCCCCAGACACTTTAGTTTCCTGGAGAAGAACCAAATGAGGGTTTTCTTTTGTCAGCCTCTCTTGTAAATATCTCTATTTGCCCTTACTATTAAGGCCCCTTATATTCCAGGAGATGACTATCATTAAGGAATTTTATTTAGTCTCTGGAACACCGTTGATATTGGTATTATATGTCCAGATTTAACCAACATTTCGCCAACCATTTGAATGGATTCTTGCAAGGTCTTCCTCCCTCTTTTTTTCCCTGTTTTTGTCTTCAAAGATGCCTCTTGACCTACCTTTTGAGGTATGGAGTGTTGAGACGACTGCTGAATAACTAATTCCACTTCTCTTCTTGCCTGTGTTGTTAGGTACTGCTCAAAGGTCTCCTTGTATAGCCCTTTCTGATCTTCAGGGATGAACCTATCATCCAATTTTTTCCATTCTTGCAATAATTGTTTCATGAGAAGTTCCTCTTTACTAAGTTCGTCCTTCATAATATATTCTATCTCCATTTCTACTTGTTCCCTAATATCCTGTTGTTCTGCCTGATCAGGACCTTCTATGGGAGCTTTCCTCTTAGCCTTTACCTATTTTGCAGAAATAGTAGGTGGACTCTCCTCATTCATTAAGTCTGCGTCTTTTTCCTCCTCAACTTGCTCTTTTAATACTTCATACATGTTTGTACTTTTCCATTGGGATTTTTCCTGAGTTTGAGGGTTTCCTTGCTGTCTCCCTTGCCTTCTTTTACTGGTAACCGTCCAAAACCCTTCATCCTTATCTTCTTCTGCCTCTGTTATTGGATTCTTAAGAGGCTAGTCATGGTTATTTAAAGGGCACATTTTATACAAATGCCCATACTCATAACATCTTATGCACCGAAATGGAATATGTTCATAATCTAACAATTGCTTCCAAACTTCTCCATCATATTCTAATTCAATTGATTCAAGAAGAGGTTCTGTTATATTCATATAAACACATATCCTGGCAAAAGACGTATACCTTCCTCTTCTAGATATTTAGATATTTATAATAATGGGGCTCCCTAATTCATTATATAAAATGATATATAAAGCCAATATAAAGTATTAAATGCCCTCGATATTGGATACATCCTTAAATTTGAGAATCTATAAAGTAGTTGATTGTTTGGTGTAGTGATATCGTTATGAAGCATGATCTTGACAATGGAATATAAATAAATGCTATTTGAGAGCAAATAAAATCGAATTTGGATATCAATGTTAAACACTAAAATTACTTGGTGTTAAATTTGAATTTTACTTATGCAATTGTCTATGACGATAGATAGATTACAGTATACCCTTGACGTCCTCTGGAAGTCTGATAAGATGCACAACCCAGACTCGACCCCAGCGAAGCTATAGATGTAATTATATATTTTCTTAAAGTTGGTATCTTTATACTTGCTGAAAGACACGTTAGGTTATATTGTAATTAGTTTATGGTTATAATGATTTGATTTAAAAAAAAATAAAATGGAATAAACCATAAAAATTATCAAAATTTTGAAAAAATTAAATATTAAATTGATTTTTATTGTAATTTTTTTTTTAAAATTAAATATTAAATTGATTTTTTTTAAATTAAAAATTAATTTTGAATTTTCAGTGATTGATTTTTTTTAATTCAAAATTAATTTTGAAAGCTTTTAAATTTAAATTTAAATTTTTTTATTGGTTTATTAATATGAAATGACTAATTTCAAGGGATTTAATATTGAATGGTGAGAAAAAAAATATTGAAAAAAAAATAAAAAATAGTCGTTATGCCAAGTGTCATAACATTTAGTACATAGTATACCAATATGAATATTTATGAAAATAGATTGTTTAGATACGAAGGACGATTATTAACGTATGAAGACAAGGTGATCATTATTTCTTGGGCTATAGGATAATAAATGTGGTTGGGTAGTATATGTCCATTGTTAGATTTAAATTCGTTTAAATCTAACGGTGGGCATATACTGCCCAACTGCATTTATTATCTTATAGCCTAGATACATATATATTGTCCAACTGCATTTATTATCTTATAGCCTAGAAAATATGATCGCCTGAAGGCAGTGGCTACATCATCAATATCATCATGATTGTTATTATTATGCAAGCACATAACAAGATGATTTTTACATGAAATTCAACCAAACCCTCCTCCAAATTTGTCTACCCTAAGCTTTGAGCCTATATTTTGGGCTTATTGTTGCTATTCACATTGTTGTTGGTGGGCTTTCTAAACATATAATGACATGGAGGCATGGTAGGTTCAGTGGGTGGCATTGAGAGGTTATTATCCCTGTGGTAGTAGGGTATCACGTATTCGATTATGTATTGACTTTTAATTTGTTTTTGGTTGACTAAAAATTGATGTAGTAATCTGTAATGTAGACAATAGTATTTTTTTTTTTTATTGTTTTGATTGGTGCAGGAGGTGGGGGTTTGATTTCGCCATCATTTCTTTGCGCCTTCATCTGTAGCAAAATTAACATGGTACATATCTGATATATGTACCAGAAGTAACATCTGTCCCAAAATTCCTTCGCTACACTGAGCATCTGCTAAATTAGTCAATCGACAATGTCTAGGGTTCAAAATCGACTAGGGTTTGAAGGAGTTGTATATATTTGCACAACCTTGTTTTGATGATAATCCAATAATCATTTTTAAGGAATTATAGTGAATACAATAATTATTACATAATATTATGTTTAACAATACTGTAAGGTGATGACCTAAGAATAGTTAGTCGACATCGTGTAAAAGCAAGGCATGGACGGAGCAATAAAGACCTTACCTTCACCTGAAGCTAGCATGGTACATGACATTGAATCCCTGAGGAATGCTTCAGGATACGAAACCGAAGACCGAAGGTTCCTATAGAATTTTCATTATTTTCACTTGTATAGGATTGCAAATCAATGACTAAATATCTTATTTATGGTTCTTGGAGCAATTGATGAGTTATCATTGAAGATCATATCCTTCGTTGTCTTCAAATAAGCTAGGACTTGAATTCTGTAGAGTAAAGTGCAACCTCTTTCTCTGCCATCATCATCTACTTAAAGACACAATAACATGACCTTGATGTCTTTGCTCCTTGAAAAGATGTGGTGAAGAAGATTTTTTATGATCAATTATGGCATATATCACAACATGGCGAGTGAGGGTGCAAGGGGCTAATGTGGTCTCACTTATTGGTTCATTGATCAAAACATATGCATTTTCCTCTTGTGACATGCTAAAATGGTACTAAAGTAAAACACGACTTGCTAACAAATATCATATACCATAATCTTTCAATACATTTTTATATATCATTATATACATATAATGCATTAAAAAAACACTTTTAACAGTAAGTTTAAAAAAAACTCTTTTAACATTAAGTTTAAACATATATCACATGATAAGAATTTAATGTTATTTTCCTTATTACTCTTAATCTTTGTTAATTATATGACATCATAAAATTGTTATATATATACATAAAATGTATTTAAAAAAATTATTTGTAACATAAATATATTATAAAAATGTAATAATATTGTGTTTCATGCTTATTTTTTAAAATATATAAAAGAATTGATAACTTTAGAAACTTAAATTATTTTTCTTATTACTCAACCTATGTTATAATTAAAGTAATAATTGTGTTATATATACATAAAATGTATTTAAATTTTTTAATTTGTAACACAAATCTTATTACAAAAATTTAAAAATATTTTTCTTTTTTTTCTTTTTATTTTCAAAATATCTAAAAAAATATAACTTGATAGAACTTGGTTGAGGTTCATGTTTGAATTGAGACATCTATGAATCCTAACCTATATTCATTATTTGACATAATATATATATATATATATGTGTGTTTTTTATTATTTTTTAAATGAATTATATATATATATATATATATATATATATATATATATATATATATATATATTCAAAAAATTTCAGGGAATTGGTAATTTGAGAGTGCTTGATATCTTGAGATGTATCTATCAAGGGATTTTATTTTTTTGGTCTTATTATAGTTGGCCAATATATGTAGTATGGGTAGTAAACCAATTAATTCATATTTTTCAAAGTTCAATAATTAAACTAAGCTAGAAAGAACACTAACCATGTAACCTTGTTTAAACAAGTTTTTTTCTTCCTCTTGTTAATAAAAATGGAAATCTTGACTTGGTAAAAATAAAAAACATTTTTTTTTTCACTTGAAGCTAAAGGAAACACCACCTCGAGTGTGGTTAGATATGAAGAGAAGTTTTCAAATTAGAAGAATTTAAATGGTTGTTTTGTGCATTATCACACCGAATTCTAAAAATATCAAAGAAGGCGGCTTCTAGAAATGTTATTGAATGCGTGCCGTAACAATCTCGTGGAAGGATTGCGTTTTATCTGTTCCCATGCCACAAAGGGCTGCTGCTATTGCTGGTGGTGGAAGCCTGTTTTTCATTAATCTAATTAGAGGGCACACCCCCATCTTCATCCGCTGCTGCTGTTATTCCGTTTGGATCCGGGGCTTCTTCCTGGTGATTGCTTGCGCTTTCTTTGTTATTGGAGCAGCAGAATCAATTTATTGGTAGAGCTGTGCAGATGGCGAAATACACAGAACTGGTGGATGCGGGTATAAGGATGGCCACCAGGTTTAATTCTCACTGCCCTCAGACGTCGCGTTTGTATTATCATCCAAATTCTTCCAAAAATGAGCATGAGGCCGAGGCCGCCTTCTCTATCGAAATACAGGCCGCTCCCTCTCCTGCCCTGCAACTCTCTGTATCTGGTGCCAATTCAATGTTTGAGATGCAGGGGAAGCAGGGAAATGGGGACTGGCCCCAAGTTGTATTCCCCAATTACTCTTATTTTTCTTTTTACATCTGATCAAACCATGACAATCAAGATCAAAATATATGGCAGATGCTTCTGTTCATATCATTCATATGAATTCCGGTTCACTTCACAGATTTCTGTCCGCTGATTTATCGATTTATGTGGCTTAAATAATGGAAATTGATATTTCCGTACTTCGGGTAATTTCAGATCCATTTATCCTCGGATGACTTGTGAGTTTTTTAATTGATAATTAAAACGAGGGATGGTGTATTAGTGAGGCAATTTTTTGCCGATCTCTTAAAAATTGGAAAAAACAAGATATCAGTAATTATTAAATTACCATTTGCACTAAAATGTTGTAAAGACATGCCCAGAGAAGTGTAGGATGAATATACTATGTTTTTTACTTTTGACTCGTTTAAATGTGTTTTGTGTTTTTTATTTTTAAGTGGGTTAAGTATGTTTTTCACGTTTTAACTAGGTTGTAGTTTATATCATGTGCTTGACTTTTTATCCGCTCATTAAACTTACAATAATATTTTTCAAGAACAAACTTGATTAATTATGATATACAACAATTTGTTTTTGAACAACAACTATTAGTATTGAGGTGTCACTAATCTCCAATTCTCTATTAAGAAAATATTAGATCGTATATGAAGACTATGATCGTGAGAAAGAATTATAGAAAATGCACATAAACTGTAGCTTCTGCAAGAAGTGTTGACTAGACAATTTCTTTGTTGCATACAACTTACAAAATAATGGTACGTGAAATCACCATGTTAAGGTTCAAGCCTAAATCTGAAAAAATTTGAACATCTAGTTGTAGTATTTCACACGCAAGAGACGTCATTGGATCCATAGCTAATAACAATAAGGCTCAAATCCAACATTGGTCACCCATATTTTAGGTCTTTCTGTTGGGCCTTCAATGTTGTAAGCATAGGAAGTCATAGTTAAACCTTCACAATCCCTTGCCTTATTCATTCTCATTGTCGTGTGCAACATTATGAGACTCGAAAATGTAGAAAAACTATTCCCCACAAATGTATCAACCTAGAGGCATACTTCATGATCAATTGCAGATTGGATGAGATAAGGATAGTTTTTGTAGATATCCAACACGCCTAGATGACTTAGCTTCTCTATAAGATATGTTTTTCTTGCTTATCTTGCCATCCCCTTTTTTCCAATTAAAACCTCGTGGGAAAACTCAAGGGTTGCCTTCTCACATTTGTGGATGGCATTCCATGTAAGCCAATTGGTGTATACTAGTGCACTTCACACAAATGGATTTGTTGGCACAAAACTAGCTAAATGCCCTAAATTATTGAAAACAACCAGTTTAGATAACCCCTAGTTAATGGGAAATGAGAAATACAAATATATATATATATATATAAAATTTAATGTAAATTCACAACTTTATATTATGCAAATATGTATGTAAAAACCATGCTTAAGAGTGAATACTTAAACAACTCGAGCTTGCCTGAGCGGAAATCAAGCTTAGAAGACTGGTCATGAATCAGATTGTAATGTCCAAAAAGCCATGGATTGAGTTGTTGGTATACAGACTTGTTACAAAAGATACAAAATTGGTTGTAAGAGCCATGATATATAGGTAAAAAAAAGGCAGTAAACATGCACAAGAACTATAAACTAGAGGTGTTACTAGGCTTACTGATGGTGGCCTTGCACCACAAAGAGACCATGTAATCAACCAGCGGGGTCAGGATGCGCAGGGTGGCTAGGGGTGGCACATCTCTATCTAAGCTGTGCTATCTCGAACTCTCTACTTCTATGATAAGTTTCTATCCTTGCAAGAATTCGGTTAGCTGTAATGACTGTTGGAAATAATTTATCGTGACATTTTAAATCTTCTTTCATGGCTCTTCAAATCTTGTTTTACATTTATAGGCAATCTGATCAATTCTAGGTCTTCAATCCTCGCTTTCACGGTGCCACTCTGATTTCCTCAATAAGCCAAAGTTAACCTTAACTCTAATTCCTCTTGTGATATGTTTCTAGCTGTAAGGTAATAGGTCAGATTCAACCTTTAATTCCTCTTGTGCTCTGTTTCTAGCTGCAAGGAAATAGGTCAGAGATAACCTCTAATTCCTGTTGTGCTATGTTTCTAACTGTAGGGTGAAATTGGTAGCACAATTATTATTATTAGTTCAAGATTTATACTTAATTATGTTTTAAAATAGAACCGTAACATTGGCTTTAAATAGGCTCATTATCATTGATATATCGTTATTGTTGGGTTAAATAAGACACTGTATGAAAAATAATTATAATAGTTGAAGCATTGTCAAGTAAAAGTTAAGATAATTCTCTCCATTTCTAACATAATAGATCCATAACAAGAATAATAATAATATTGACTTACAAGATCCATAACATTAATACAAACCCATAACAATATATTAAATAGAAATCAGTATTATATTTACAAAACTCTAGTGAACATAACATTTTGATGGCATCTAAAATTGAAAAAAGAATTGCTTCTTTCAAAACATAACATATATCGAAAGTTAAATTAGATCTTTGTGTATCAGTATTGAAAGATCATGTCAGCTGCCATCTAAGTTATGTAAAGGATTTGATATTCTTGAGATCATGCCAACTGTCATCTCAATTCTAAGAACAGAACAGAACAAAGGAACACAGAATTTTTCGAGCAGAACATAAATATACATCCATTACAAATTATTTATGTTGCAATAGCTTGGTTTTGAATATTCTGTAACCATCAAATCAAATAGTCAATGTAACACTCCTCTTTTGTTCCTTTTTCCCTGTGAGAACAGGGGATTGCCTTTTAATGTTACACTTTTAAAACGGTTTTAAGATTGATTGTTTTGCTTAACTAGATTTCAAGATTGATTGTTTTACACTTTAGTGGTTTTTATTTATGTATAACCAGATTTATTCAATTGCTTAAAACTACAAGATTAAATAAACTAAAAACCACTAAAAATGACTTAAAAATACATCAGCTGCTATAACTATTGAAATTAAATATAGAAGACTCTGCGCGACGAGAATATCACTGAAGTTTTAAGAGGTTAGATACGTTGTATTTAATTGATTGAGACAGAAATAAACTATTTCAAGGCTTCACAATATTTATGAAATTAAAATCCAAACAAAGGCGAAAACGAAATATGCATTTAGGGCAATTAGTGAAAAGGAGCCAAGAAAACGAAACAGGGATCAAGTCAAAAGTGATGTCCACAAAGCCTTCTGAAAGCCAAGCTGATGGAAGCAATAAATTAGAGTCATAGCCGGGAAAACCAGAGAGAAAAATGGCAAAGGAGAGTCTAGTTTTCATAGCACTGACTAAGACAGTAAAAATATTCCGCAGAAAAATCTCACCAAGAAACTGCTCCTGAGAATTGAGGGGATTTTTATCTAGGTGTGTTGAGGACTTCCAGCGGTGTGCTAGCAGCGGAGAATTGTGTGGGTGTGTTTTAGGGCTCTTGGAACACACAGGCGCGAATAAACCAATTTAATAGAAGAACGGGCGCGAATAAACGAATTCAAATTTTTAAACGCGACACCACTGCATGCGGGCTGGCGGAGGGGAGCGGAGGGGAGAGGAGGGGAGCTGGGCAGTGGGGTAGCGGAGGCAGCCGACGGAGGGGAGTGAGGCCCACTAGCCGAGACAGAACCCTGATGTCGACGGGAGGCAGGCATTGGCCGTAAAAGTCATAATTTATAATACATAGTACACCATTCAAATATGAACATTTATGAAAATAGATTGTTTAGGTACGAAGGACGATTTGTAATGTATGAAGGCAGGGACTACATCGTCGATGTCATCATGATTGTTATTATTATGCAAGCACATAACAAGATGATTTTTACATGAAATTAACTAAAACCTCCTCCAAATTTGTCTACCCTATGCTTTTTGGAGCCCGTATTTTGGGCTTATTGCTGCTATTCACATTGTAGTTGGCTTTCCGCCAATGGAAGGGTTGGTGGGTTTTCCAAACATATAATGGTATGGAGGCATGGTAGGTTCAGTGGGTGCCAGTGAGAGGTTATTTAAACGTGTTTTTTCTTCCCTTGCTAGTAAAAATGAAAAATGAAATGAAATGAATTTAACGTTTATATAACTAAAAATAGTTTATGGAACTATGAGTTTCTTGTTTTTTTCTTTTTGCATTTCAGTGATTTTCTTATTCAAATTGATGAAAAGCTGGCCCAACCTTCCAACACTCTCATCACATTCTAAAATGAAACGCTTTTCCAATTCCACTACCCCATATATGTAAAATGTGCACACTCGTAAAAATGGAAAACTTTTAAAAGACATGTTTTTTTCACTTTCCTTGAACGTAAGGAAGCGCCACCTAAGATTAAAATAATTTAATTTTGCTTAAAAATAAATTGAAGTGAAATAAGTTTTACATTGAACTAGAAAATTTCGATTAGAAAACATATCTAGAAATATCTAGAAAATTTCAATTAGAATGCGGTGAATTCTAGAAATATCATTGAATGCGCGCCGTAACAATCTCATGGAAGGATTGCATTTTATCTGTTCCCATGCCACAAAGGGCACAAATGGCTGCTATTGCTGGTGGTGGAACCCTGTTTTTCATTAATTAATTACATGGCATACCCCATCTTCATCTGTTGTTGTTATTCCGTTTAAATAAATTGAAGTGAAATAAGTTTTACATTGAACTAGAAAATTTCGATTAGAAAACATATCTAGAAATATCTAGAAAATTTCAATTAGAATGCGGTGAATTCTAGAAATATCATTGAATGCGCGCCGTAACAATCTCATGGAAGGATTGCATTTTATCTGTTCCCATGCCACAAAGGGCACAAATGGCTGCTATTGCTGGTGGTGGAACCCTGTTTTTCATTAATTAATTACATGGCATACCCCATCTTCATCTGTTGTTGTTATTCCGTTTGGATCCGGGGCTTCTTCTGGCGATTGCTTACGCTTTCTTTGTTATTGGAGCATTAGAATCAATTTATTTGCATACCTGTCTAGATGGCGAAATACGCAAAACTTGTGGATGCGGGTATAAGGATCACCACCAGGGTTAATTCTCATTTCCCTCACATGTCGCGTTTGTATTATCATCCAAATTCTTCCAAAAATGAGGCTGAGGCTGAGGCCGAGGCCGCCTGTTGTGGAGAGGTATAGGCTGCTCCCTCTCGTGCCCTGCACCTCTTTCCATCTTGTGCCAATTCAATGTTTGAGATGAAGGGGAAGCAGGGAGATGGGGACTGGCCCCTCATTGTATTCCCTAATTACTCTTATTTTTCTTTTGACATTTGATCAAACCATGACAATTAAGACCAAAATATATGGCAGATGCTTCTGTTCTTATCATTCATATGAATTCTGTTTCACTTCATCGATTTATGTTCTCTGATTCATCGATTTATATGGCTTAAATAATGGAAATGGTTTCAAATCCATTTCTCCTAGGATGCTGTACCAAAAGGTTGCAAAGACATGTCGAGAGAAGTGTAGATCAATATAGTGTTTTTTACTTTAACTAGATTAAGTGTGCTTTTCACTTTTTAACTCTGTTAAGTGTGATTTTCATTTTTTAATGAGGTTGTCATTTTTAACTAGGTTGTAGTTTATATCACGTGCTTGACTTTTTATCCACTCATTAAGCTTACAATAATATTTTTCAAGAACAAACTGTATTAATTATGATATACAACAATTTGTTTTGAACAACACCTACTATTAGTATTGAGGCGTCACTAATCTCCAATTCTCTGTTAAAAAATTATTAGATCGTATATGAAGAGTAGGATCGTGAGAAGTAATCATAGAAAATGCATATAAAATGTTGCTTCTGCAATAAGTCTTGACTAGACAATTTCTTTGTCGCATACAACTTACAAAATAATGATACAGGAAATCACCTTTTTGAGATTCAAGCCTGAATCTGAAAAAAATTGAACATCTGGTTGGAGTATTTCACACGCAAGAGACATCATTGGATACATAGCTAATAGCAGCAAGGCTCAAATATGGTCGCCATCTTTTAGGTCCTCCTGCTGGGCCTTCAATATTGTAAGCATAGGAAGCCATAGTTAAACCTTCACAATCCCTGGCCCTTTTCATTCTCATGGTCCTCTGCAACACTATGAGACTCGAAAATGTAGAAAATCTATTTCCCACAAATGTATCAACCTAGAGGCATAATTCATAATCAATTGCAGATTGGATGAGATAAGGATAGTTTTTGTAGATATCCAACATGCCTAGTTTCTTCTTTTCGTAAGGGGCTAATAAGCCACTCCATCCCTCCAATGACGTCTTGTCCTCCAGAAGATCATCAACAACAACCAGATAAAAAATAGTAGGCTTCTCTAATCCAAGAAGGTTAGCAACTGTCTTCATAATTTCCTCCTTACTACTCCAAATTCGCAAGTCCTCGCCATTTCTAGATATGGACCTCATCTCCAACTTCTTCCAATTGATTATCCAATATTTCTCAATTTTCTTATGGAGCACCACATATTTGGGTTGAAACATGTCTGGGCTTATCCTTATTTTATTATGGTCAATTCCAATAGGAGATCTCAATCTCTTGAGCTTGGATGCAACTCTAAAGACTTCAGCAGACAAATTATTAACAAAAATGAGGCATTCAAAGACTCTGGCATAATCCCAGACATGCCAGTAGTCGTGACAAAGAAAAGGGTGCTTACCCTCCAATTTAATAATGATATGCCTATCGATCTCAAGACTGTTGCATTGTTCCAGTTGTGCCATATCCCTCTCTGTCGTCCACCACTGCCCATTCCTGTTGGTCACAACGAAGATATCTAAAAACATGCTCAAATTCATGCGGCTATTTTTTATTTTTCAGATACTGCAAAATTGTAATGTTGAAACTTTCAAGAATAACTGGAGTTACAACAAGATAACCAAGTCATTTGTGTCTCAAGAAACCATATCAACCAAGTAAAGAGCTAAAACTGAAGTGTTGATATCTAATCCTCCTCCCAAATCTTAATATACAGTATGAATGTGGGTACAATGTTCATGAATGAGGAGCTTCCCAACGGATATCTTTGAATTGTAAAAACATTATAATTTGCACGAATTTTGTAAGATCAAACAGAGAACTTCTAATATGTACTCACAATAGCCACAGACATGAAGAGTCATTACTTAGTAGTCTCGACTCTCTAGAATTTTATAATGTCTCATTATTAACGTGGTTGGGAATATCTCCTTGGACATCGAGAAGCATGTATTGTGTCATGATGATCCTAATATCAGAGTCCATGTATGATCTTAGTCTGTATTTTTAAACTACATAAGCTCCAACAACAGAATCGACCAAACCTTATAGTACAACCCATACAACAACACAACCAACTTTTCCTTCTTCAGCCTTTTTACTTATGCAGGTATCATGGTCTCTAATATATAGAAGGTCACCTTTCTAGATACAATCTTAGTTGCCCCATGTATTTTTTCAACTGCACTCTGAGCAGTGGCAAGCTATCTTTTCTTTGCATTCATTTATATCTTCACACTTATCAACACCATCTCCCCTAAATCCAAAACACTTGCATCCACTTTTCTATGTGTCTAGACAAGTAGAGAACATCTATCCATCCTAGTACTATGCTAGCAACCGCCATTATTGATTTTTCACCGTCCTGGTCCGACAACTTCACAGTGAGAATAACCATCTCCCTTAAATTGAACATCGTCTACGAAGGGGAACTCACAAACCCTTCCTCGAAAAGTATCCTTGCAGACAATTATATTTTCCTTCTTATGTTGCTAGCAACCACCATTATTTTTCAAAGATTCATTTATTTCCATATCATCACTCAAGCATACATTTGGCTCAGTAGTTTCCTGAAACCCTACACAAATTTCCTTCAAAACAGACCCTTTGTCCAATTTTCCTCTATATTGTCCGTTGTTATTGATGAGAGTGTGAAATATGGTGGCATCACCTCGTGATCCATGTCCAACCTGTGAATGATCTTGCTCATGTTTCAAAACAGAGTTCTCTGAACCTGCATTTGTATCACCCATGCATTTTTCTACCTTTTTGACATCCAAACCTAGAGTCTTGATCACATTTTCTGCACATTCCTTAGTATACTTTTTCTCATTCATTGGACATCTAATACACCAAACCCAGGGTCTATTACTTTCATTTGCAACTTTGAAGATACACAATTGCCTCAGATTTTCAATTACAACATCTTTACCATTGTAACCCTGATTGAAATATTATTGTGTGTCAAGCACACAATGTCTTCTATAATTAATGCATTGAGCCTTGCATTTCTTACTTACGGTAAATGGTTGGGGATAATACCAAGTGATATAGTGAGGAGTGAATTGTCCGTAACCACTTTTCTAAAGAATTTGGGTAGCTCCTTTAATTTTTTTTACAAACTCTAGTTGTGTATCACACTTTGCCCCACATTCGTCATTGCTATTTTTCCAGAACTCATACTCCATGTGATCATTTGAATGAGGAACAAAATCCATCCAGGTTAAATTAATATAACCATATCACCCTTGTTGATAGCCACCTTCAACTTGTTGCCAAACTCTTTTTTAATAAGGGCAGAAGGAATAGTGATATTATGTAGATATTTAATTTTTAGAACTATCTTCTTCAGGAGAATCCGTAGCTATCAACGACTCTTCTCTATCATCAGAAACAAGAACAGTTGTTGCACTAACATTCTGAGCATTCCAAACTTTCAAAGAAAAGTAACAATCTCCATGGTTAACCAACTCGACATTAGGAAGCCCTCCCAGTTTTGATTTAAACCCAATATTAAAAGTGTCGAAAGTCTTACAACCATTCTGATTCTCCTTCGGATAAACAACTGTACCGACCATGGTTCCGCCATCTTGAGGGATCCCAAATTTTCCTATAGCACTGTCATAAGTGCCCTTAATATTCTCCAGAGAGAGAACTCTCAAGTTGTTCTTCTCCACCATATATTTCACCATAGTCGTGGTCATCAAAGAGATTAACTAGACAATAATTATAATTCTTACCCTGAAACCCTCATCCCACCATCTTTGGAGAAGAAATTAACAATGAAAATTTTTAATTCACAACTAAGAAGATTAATTCCCGTCAATCACCAAGAAATTTTTTTATAAGTGAATCCTATACACCAAAAAAATTTCTTAGAAAGCCACAAATTTGGATTTTGCACCAAGACCAGGAAAATTTGAAGGATGAAATTTTATCTGAAAGTTTAGAAACTTTGGCGAATTTTACTAATCCCTAATATGCAAATTGTAATTTTTTGGGTGATATTTTTGAAGAAATATTTAGATTTCCAATGATTTTATATTATTCAATATAATATTTTGGCGATTTTTAAGGTAAAATAATGGTTTACTATAAAATTTGGGTGAATAGTTTAAGAAAAAAAACGGAAATTGGTGATTTTTTTGGAAAAAGCATGGAAAATTAGCCCACTTATGAATATTAGCCCCTAAAATTTTCTTTCACTAAGTCAATTTAAACAAAAAAAAATTGCAGATCCAATTAAAATCGCAAATTTCTTGACTGATTTTTGAGTTTGAACAAACTTGGAATAAATCATACATTATTTTATGCGAATAGGGTATAAATATGTTCGCCTCGACACGTTGCATTATTTGCAAAGCATTTATGTGGCTCAAATCAAGCAGATTTAACACACAACCAGATACAATATCCTGAGATTTGGATCGTCCTAGGTTTTATAGAGTAAGGGTTTGGATCATCCGTGGCCGGTTCCGAATTCATGTGACTTTTGCACGTGAAGTCGTTGCAGAGAGAATTGAAATGGTCTAAGGAGAATAGAGAAACACGGTTGTAAACACTTGACCGAAATCGTTGGGATGTGGCATTGTTTTGATTCATGACACTTTTTGTGGACGATGAATCTCAATAGTGTCACCAACAAGAACCTTGCCATATAACGCCCTATTGATATAAATATAGTAAACAAGTTATCATTATTAATTAGAAAATTTTAATTTAATCTTTTTTATTTGGGAAATGTAAAATTTTTGAACTACTCAATATAAAGTTGATAAATGACATCTAAAAATAATATTATTGATATTATAATTCAATTATTTATGTTATTTAAAACAAAAAAATATTAATAACAAAAAACTTCAATGTTAGTGACAAATAATATTAATAAATATCAAAACATTTACTTCATCATACATCTTAAGTCCTTAAAATAAAAACACTCATAAAAATTAACTAAATTATTATTACTATTATTATTGATGATAAAAAAACTAATATATAAGTTAAACATAGACACATTTTAAAAAAACATATAACCATGGAGATTCATCCCCACTATATCATAGAAATTCATAATATGTAAATATACATTCTTGCAAATAACTCATTTCTTATGACAATTTTTTTAATTAATGAATTTAACTAAAAAGATAAAAAATACATAATTATTTTAAAAATAAATATCAAATATACTATTAGGAATATTTAGAATATTCTATGGAGATTAAATCCTATCATCCATTTCATAATAATTGTTGATAATTAAAAAATATTTGTGACCCCTCACATGTTTAAGATAGAATTGACTTGAAGCATTTAAAAATTATTATTATTATTATTTCTATTCTTAGAGATGTATTTAAATAACAAAAAATACATTTTAAATATGAAGATTGTAAACTATAAATAAAATATTTCAATGTCAACTATATATATATTAGATAAAATAAATAATTTTTTTTGGATCAAATAAAAACATTTAGAAATACAAATATTTCGTTGAGTTTTATTCTCTAAAAATGATTTACACCTCAAAAGTTTAAAAGATCTGAAATAAACATCAATCAATACTACTTTAAAAAATTTCAAAAATCAAAACATATATTACTCATTTATAAAAATACAAAAATATTCACAATTTATATATAAATAAATTAAAAATGCATTTTTAATTATCAATTGATAATATATTAAACGATATATGAATATGATATTTGTTACCTACGCCCACAACGGTGTATTCCCTTTGTCACGCTATCACAAAGGGCGGAAGCTATCTTTAATTAATTATTAATTACACGATACAACCCTTCTTGATCCGTTGTTGTTGTTGTTTCTGCTTGGAACCGTGGCTTCCGGAGATTTCTCTTTCTTTCTTTTGTTATTGGAGCAGAATCAATTTAGTTGGTGGAGTTGTCCTAATGGCAATATACACAGTAAATGGTGGATGCCTGCAAGTACGCTCTAAGTTTAATTCTCACCGCCTCACACATCGTGCTTTTAATTTTTTTTAACACATAGTGAATCGGTAATTCTTTAGAGTAATCTAGGGGAGACCTAGGATCAATCCTCATAGTCTCCTTATAACACTAGGATATATCCAACATCCTGCAAGTCAGATATACCAGTTCTTATGATTTAGCAAGAGCCGAGACCCCTCGGGAAAGGGGGAGCCTACTCCTTGAGCCAAGATCATAGCAAGCCACATACTCAATGATATTTGAATTGCGGTCTCTTGGGTTTCACCCAAAGAAAATTTCCATTTGATCGCTTAAAACTAGAAACAACTAATGTTGGTATTCAAAGTTCTCAAATACTTATTATGCAGTATTAAATAAAGTTGTGAATAAACACTTATTATGAAATATTACGTGTCTTTTTATGAAATATTAAGTTTCTTTTTAATGCTTGTGAATAAAAAGTGTTGTGGAAGAGAACGAGTGTGTAGAGTAAGGAACGTAAACTTTCTTCCGCAATTTTCTAATCCTCTGCATAAATTTTTCGTCCACATACCTCCCTCTTGCATGACAGTACATAATATTCATTGCTTTTCAATGTTTCATGTATTTTTTATCTTACATTTGTGAATTAAGAACATATTATCAAATATTAAATGAAGTTTCTTTTCAATGTGTGTGAGGAAAATGTGTTGTGTGAGAGAACGGGTGTGCGGAGCAAGGAATCAAAAATTTTCTTTGTAAAGTTTTTGTCGTCCTTCCGCATAGCTGCATCCACATGAAAATACATATTGAACAATTAATAATGTGTAACAAGGGTGCAAAGAGAAATTTATGCCGCAGACATGAAATTATTTAAACTTTATGCAGAAACTTAGTATCTAATATTAAATGAAGTGGCTTTTTGATGTGTGTGAGACAAGAGTGTTATGTGGTAGAATAGGTGTGCAGAGCAAGGAACATAAACTTTAATTCGTAATGTTGTGCATATTTGGCTACATTTACTCTTAAGGGTGGATCGATGTGGGTTCATTTTTCTCCGCGCGACAATACATATTGATCAATTAATAATGAGCAATGGGGGTGCAGAGAGAACTTTATTCTGCAAACATGGAATTATTTAAACTTTAAGCGGAAACCTAGTATATAATATTGAATGAGGCATCTTTTTGATGTGTGTAAGATATGAGTGGTGTGTGGGAGAATACGTGTGCAGAGCAAGGAACATAAACTTTAATTCGTAATGTTGTGCATCTTTGGCTACATTTACTCTTAAGGGTGGATCGATGTGGATTCATTTGCCTCTGCATGGCAATACATAATGATCAATTAATAATGAACAACAGGGGTGTAGAGAGAAATTTATTCCACAGACATGAAATTATTTAAATTTTAAGCAGAAACTTAATATCTAATATCAAATGAATGTATTTACTGTAAAGCGTACCTATTTGAAAACAACTTTCCTAAATTGCTACGTGTACCATTATGCACCCTTGATTTTAATGTTAGACGATTCAAATAATCTCTACCTTAAGATTAAAAACTGTTATTTTTAATCAGTTACATAGAAAAATATATATTAACGAACATCATAACCGCGGGAGGGTTTCTATCGACATCATAACTCCGCAGGATTTCTTCTCTCATACATTGAGCTCATTTTCCAATGGCGAGATCGGGGAGAGGATCCCCCTGCATAGATCGGTTTCGAGAGCCCCGCATCCAACAGAGGAGCCATGGCGTCGAGCGTAGTAGAGTTAAATACAAAGCAGTAGTTGAGTGAGCCATGTAGGCGTAGAGCATAGTAGCCTTAATGCAGTAGAGAGGATCCCCGTATAGACAGGAGCTGCAGGAGCCCCATATAGAGCAAACAGCCACGCAAAGGGGAGAGGATGCCTAGCATAGAGTGGACCTCTTGATGAGAGCCTTTAAGGCCGAGCAGAGGAGCCATGGCGTGGATCAGAGTAGCGTTAATGCAAAGAAAAGTTGAGGAGCCATGGCGTAGAGCAGAGTCGCGTTAATGCAAAGCAGAGTTTGTGATCTGAAAGTGTTCTTGGTTGGCCATGGATCCATAGATGGATAACATGGTTCGTTTGTAAGGTTTTTTTTTCTATTTAACCTAGAACAGAGTCGATTGCCCATGGAGCCATAGATTTGGTTGGCCATGGATGAATTGTGGAGTGTGATTTTGTCGGTTGAGTTTTCTGTGTTTTTTTTTTGTTTTTAAATTTTGTTGTTACTTTGTGTTTGGTATTTTTTTTGTCAGCATGGCCATGTGCATGAGTTTGATGTGTCATTCCTCTTTAAGTTTTTTATCTTTTCTGTTCTGTTATTTATTGTTTTTATGTTTTTTCCCTTTTAAATTTAATGGCCTGGATATTACGGCAAACCCAAAATAAGCCAACTGAGCCAAGGCAATGAAAGGTATGTTTGGTTTTATTTATTTTATTTTTAGAAAAAAATAATAATGTGATTTCAACTTGGAGAAAGGCCATTTAGCATTGACAAATTAGAGTGTATGTTATCTTTCAAATTCTTTGCTGAAATGTAGGAATATGGCTGCCTGCTCGATGAGGCATATAGGCTGTTAAGGGAAATTGTTTGAAGGTTTTGGGATGCATGATTGCTCAGTTTGCAGCAGTCAACTATATGATGGGGTTGTATGAATTGAAGCATTCCAGATACTTTTATCTATGCTATGCATTTGTCATAGTGAGGCTATTAAATATCCATGTCTATATGTAGTTAATTTTTCATTTCTCTAAGAAAATAAGGACTTTATGTTGTATTTTCCAGGAATAAACAATTCATGGTTGTTGACTATGCGTGTTTCCTCTTTCGTTGGTACATTGGATTTTATCTTGAAATCTTGTGGACTTCATATGTAGTATACAAAGTTTTGAACTCGTGCGAATTTACCCAACAAAATTTAATCTGTTTAAGGCATTGTTGGTGACAGAGTAGTTAATATGAAGAAATGGATCAAAGAATTTTGTTAAGTTTCAACAAAAAATATTTTTATTTCTAGAAATGTGATTGATAGGTATTGGGTATGGTAAGAATCATGCTTCACATGGAAGTTTTGTGAGGATGCGTGAATATTTGAATCAATACGTGATACGGAGACAAATTGCTTAATGAGATGGTTAGCCTTATTTGTGAAGTTGTGTGTAATTGCAAATGACTTCTTCACACTGGGGCACACTGCCCCAAATTCTGGTGCATGCATAATGGTACAAAAACTGTGACCATGCTTTGTGGTAAACATTCTAATGATTTTTTCCATTTTTTATTTCAATTTAATTTTTCCTTTTCTCCATTTTTTGTGATCTTTAAAACAACAGAAAATATTTCCATTTTCAAGCCCTGGAAATAACCCAAAAAACTTCAAAATTGTCTGGAATTATGGTTTTGGTTATTTTTAGACACTGCATTTTCTCAACAATTTTTGGAAAGGTTAGAAATTGCTGATGGTTTTTGGTTTTTTTATTGACCCAAAAACAGAGAACCTACACTAACTTGAAGTTTCCATTAACCTTCTTATGTGAAAACAGAACCCCAATGAAAATTCTACTGCTCCAAGAGTCATAAGTCCTCCTAGCACAATTTTATTTTTCTCTTATGAGCACTATTCTATTATACCCATATTCTATTAGATCCATCATTTATCATTTTGTTCTTGAGGTAATTTTTGTGATTTTTGTCCAAAGCTTTTAGATGAACACATTGAGTTATTTTCTTGTAGTTTTGTCATAAAACACTGTTTCTTCTGATGGTTACTGTTTTGAGCAATTGTAGTTATTTATCAGTTGCAAAAACTGTATTGATCTAGTCCCAAATATAGTTGGTCATCTCATCAGCTTATTACATGAATTCTCATTGTGGAATAAACCATATACTCGCACATTTATATGACTCAAGGCTGTTATTTGTATGTACAAGTTTGGAAGTAGTCCCAGGCTCTATTCTTGGGATTTGCATTCTGTTGTCCAATAGTTACTTTTCTTTTTGCTTCGGTCCTGGCTGCTTGTCAATTATATTGTTGCATGCTTTGGGTTTGTGTGCTTCATTCCGTTCATCCCCTTGGAAGATTTGGATGATTTAGGTTTTTAATTGTTGTCTTCTAGAAAGAGAAGATTATTCTACTGACAATTTTATGGTTCAATATTTTGGCAGCCTGAGGAGGCAACATTGATTGAAAAGTAGGAGCCTGTGTCATTGACATTTTCTCTCCGATATATGAACTCATTTACAAAGGCATCACCTCTATCTAACATAGTGACAATAAGCATGTCATCTGATCTTCCTGTTGTTGTTGAATACAAAATTGCATATATGGGATATATTCAGTATTATTTGGCCCCCAAGATTGAGGAAGAAGGAGAATCTTAATTTTATTATGCATTTCTCGCCCACTTTTTCTTGGAAGGTTTTGGGATGCATGATTTCTCAATTTGCTGCAGTCAACTATATGATTGGGTTGTATGAATTAAAGCATTCCAGATACTTTTATCTATGCTATGCATTTGGCATAGTGATGCTATTAAATATCCATGTCTATATGTAGTTAATTTTCATTTCTCTAAGAAAATAAGGACTTTATGTTGTATTTGCCAGGAATAAACAGTTCATGGTTGTTGACTATGCGTGTTTCCTCCTTTGTTGGTACATTGGATTTTATCTTGAAAGTTTGTGGGCTTCATATGTAATATACAAAATTTTGAACTCGTGCCAATTTACCCAACAAAATTTAATCTGTTTAAGGCATTGTTGGTGACAGAGTAGTTAATATGAAGAAATGGATCAAAGAATTTTGTTAAGTTTCAACACAAAATATTTTTATTTCTAGAAATGTGACTGATAGGTTTTGGGTATGGTAAGAATCATTCTTCACATGGAAGTTTTGTGAGGATGCGTGAAGATTTGAATCAATATGTGATACAGAGACTAATTGCTTAATGAGATGGTTAGCCTTATTTGTGAAGTTGTATGTAATTGCAAATGACTTCTTCAGACTAGGGCACACTGCCCTAAATTCTAGTGCATGCATAGTGGTACAAAAACTGTGACCATGCTTTGTGGTAAACATTCTAATGATTTTTTCCATTTTTTATTTCAATTTAATTTTTCCTTTTCTCCAATTTTTGTGATCTTTAAAACAACAGAAAATATTTCCATTTTCAGGCCCTGGAAATAACCCAGAAAACTTCCAAAATTTTCTGGCTTTATGGTTTTGGTTATTTTTAGAAACTGCATTTTCTCAACAGTTTTTGGAAAGGTTAGAAATTTCTGATGATTTTTGGTATTTTTATTGACCCAAAAATAGAGAACCTACACTAACTTGAAGTTTCCATTAACCTTCATATGTGAAAACAAAACCCCCATGAAAATGCTAAAAACCTTCTTGCAAGAAGGAGAAGCAATAAAAAATCCTTCATCAAACCTTTAATTATTGATTCAGACAAATTCTAATGAAATATAATTCACAAATCATTACAAAATATTAAAGTTCAAAACATATATAACATAACGCAATATATCTTTCTCACTACAATACAAGCACCATGTATGCTCAAAAACCCATAAATCAAGGGATACCCAGATAGAATCTCAATAGAGAGGATAAACCTTGATTTGATCAAGTGAAAAAATAATGTTGCAAAATTTTTCCTCAATAGGTAACTGACTTTTCCTATTTTTTTTCCATTTTTCAAATTTGATTCTATGATTTACAATTTTCCTAGTCCAAACACTCTGCAACTTACCGAAAAATACCTTGAAATTTTTTGGAGATTAAATATCCAACAATATACCTTCAAAGCTAACCAAGCAATAGTTATGGCCTATGAGAAAATTATCATCAGGACGAAGAAGCTTCAAATGCTTGTGAGCACCATCATTGGATTCCCCCTTAACTGAACCTGTTATAATTAGAGCAACATAGTTTCTAGGATTGGAAACCATGACCTCCTCCTCCTCGCAGAATCTTAGTAATATCTAGATTCTATAGATGACCACATGAGCATGGTCAAAGTCAAGCTTGTAACTAAAGGCCATTTGTTTTTAGAATCCAATTTCTGTAAAACCATAAGCATTGGTTTGCCGATGGCCACTTGTCTTCATGTTGTTCAACATCTTTGTGAGAAATCATGACACCTTAAAGAGAATAAATTAAAGGCCAAAGATTGTATTGAACATAATACTTAATGAAGGGAAGAAAGAAATACTTGAATGGTCCTTTATTTTCTTTTCTGTTTTTTTGTTTAGGGAGATAACTTAAGCACGCCATCTTTTTTATAAACACTTCTCTGTATATTGTTGCGCATGTGTCCTTTTCTTTTTTCCCATGCACTATGTTCCTTCACTGTAAGAAAACACAAAGGATTCATACAAGTTTCAAGGACAGGCCCAATTGGTCCATTCCTGTCATAGTTTTTTTTTTTGTTAAGTTGCAGAGTCTTTGGATTGGAAAAACCTGGTAAATCATAGACTCATATTTGAAAAATGGAAAAAATATAGGAAAAGTCAAAATAATGGAATTTTTTTCAAGATTATGATAAAATTTGGCAGATATTTTTGATAATTTGAGATATAGTTGTCAAACATTAAGATTTTGGATGTCACAATTTTTTTTTGACATGATATGATGCTAAATCTATTTCCACCATTAAAAAACTATTGAAACTCATTAGCATTTTGTTTTTATTTTTTTTTTACCAAATTCCAGCCAAAAATTTACAGACCTAGCTAATTTGTGGCATGGTTCCAACTCCCATCCCATATCAATCTTTTTGGGTTAGTTTAGAATCCTACAAAAACTCAAACATAGTTATGGCAGGGATAACGTAACTATAGGTTGAAATTTTTGAATCAGCCTAACTATGGGTTGAAATTTTAGTTCTTTATAAACATAATTATTGTAGTGATTTATAAAAATAATTATAAGTTTTGAATAAACTACAGGTAGTCTAATTTTGGTTGAAATTTTAAGATTTTTTCCTCTATATTACTATTTCCTATGTTACTGCTTTACAGCGTTTCCTTTGCAACATATGGTGCAATTGCTAGTTATTACATTAATTACAGCACATATTATCTTAATTATTATTACATTATATAATTATTGCTATTTTTTAATTAACTATTTTTTAATCATTTTAATTAATTTTTTTTTATTCAACGGACATAACAACTTTGACATTTATAGATTAATTACTACTTATCTATATATTTTGGGCAGCTAAATAATTCAATATTTTTCACTTAGCAATATTTTTTTTTAGTGAATCTCTTGATGATAGGTTGTGATACTTAACCCCAAAAGTTGATAAAAAATTTCTCCACATAACACTTCAAACTCTTCAATGCAAACTTGCTAAAACACAATAACATTAATCTTATCCCTAAATGGAAGCGATAAACTTAATGAGATTAGATGCTTTGAGAAGAAACATGTTAAGATGTCACCATATTTAGCTGATCATACATTTTAAGAATTGCGAATGCTAACGTTACTACGAGGTTTGCGAGAAATAAAAGGAAGGTCGTAAATATTTTCAAGTCGATGATCGTAAGGCTAGTGAGTCTGAAGACTTTCTCATTGGCTCTATTAGCCAAGTCATTATGGAGGGCCCTGGCAGGTAACGACATATGCTCAAATATCATGCTGGACAAATATGTGGGCTCTAGTTCTATGGAAATTTACATCCTCGGCCCAATGATTCCACATAAGGGTGCGTCCATGATTTGGAGAAGTATGTCTAAAAGCTTGGGGACTATCAAGAAGTACGTGCGATGGAAGCTTGGCGATGGGAGGCGGATACCTATCTCGTGCTTCTACGTATTGGGCGCTTCTTATGATCATGGCACTGAACCGGATGTCTACCACAGGCTGTCCCATAGAGGGCTCTTCTTCATTTCCAATTTGATCTCTCATTGGGATAACGATGCTCCTGTCTGGAAGACCTTTGAGAGACTTGGCTTACAGGATGAGGACAGGGATTCATGGCAGAACATCATCAGCGTTTTCCAAGGGGCTGGCTTCTTTTTTCATCCTGCAGGTGATAGGATTGTGTGGGGTGGGTCTTATAAGGGATCCAACATCAGTGTAAAGGACTTGTATTCGAACATGATTGCTGGAGGCTCCACCCCCAATGTTATCCCTGGATTCACAAAGGCGTGGAAGTGGAGAATTCCCCACAAGATCCTTCTTTTCAACTGGCTTCTCTGGAAAGGGAGGATCCTCACGTGGGAGAATCTCCAAAAAAGAGGTATGATCGGACCGGGTCGCTGTACCATTTGCAATCAACAGCTGGAAACTGTCTCCCACTTATTCTTTGAATGCAAGACAGTACTGGGCTTTTGGGAAATGATATCTCACTGGGCTGGCTACCCATCATGGAGACCACTGTCTCAGGCCCAGGCTTATGATTTTTGGGCATCCAAGGGTGAAGGGATCAAGGCTCTGCCCTTCTATGTTTGCTGGGAGATATGGTGCTCCAGGAACAATATGCTGTTCAATGGGGGGCTGTGGGATCCCTACAGGTTGTACTGGCGGATTCTAGAATGGCTACAAACTCACTCTGCTCCGGATGAGGTCGTAAAGGACCTGTCCATCAGGTATAGACCTCACGAGATCAATATCCCGACACTCTTTTTCGATGGTGCACAACAGGAGGGGGTCTGTGGCTGTGGGGCCTGGCTTAAATTGGAGAGTGGGGAGCGCTACAATATCTTCTGGAATGGCGGCCCCGGAACTAACAATAAAGCTGAGCTATTAGCCCTATGGAGCGGTCTCCTTGTGGCTATTCACCTGAAGATCCCTTGCATTGATATTTATGGGGATTCCCAGGTTGTAGTTGGAGGTATCTCGGGCAGGACTACTCTCCGAAGCCCACATCTATGTGGTTGGGTCGAGCGTATTACCCACCTTCTCTCCCAATTTCAGAGGGCATCCACCCACCATATTTACAGAGAGCTGAACAGCAGGGCGGATAAACTCTCTAAACTTGGGCTGGTACAAGAATTTGGTTTCATTTCAGTCACAAATATCAGCGAAGACAGAGCTGAGACCACCTTCTTTATCCCATTGTAGGTTCTTCGTATTTGGTGTCATCATTCGGGCCCTGGGCTCTCTCTTTCTATGGGATGCTATATTGGATTGGTGCTCTTCACCTGTTCTGGTTTTGGTTTGCTCTCGATGCATGTCTGATGCTGCACAGCTTTCTTGCACTTTCCGAATGGCTACAGTGCCCAGGTTGCATCGCTTTTGACAGTCTGCCTTCCTTTTGGCTGTTCCATAATGCATTTATCGGTTTTTGCTCTTGGTTTTTGTAATGCTTTGTATCAGCTATGAGGTCTGTATTGTTATCTCTTTTTTTGTTTCATCCGTTCTATGTATTTTCCTCCTGGCTACTTCGCCTGGACGCCAGTATCCATTGCTGGGATCTGTATGCTGTTGTGAACCTATATGGTTTCACAGCATTGACTGTATGGGTACCATACTCTGTTTTTTTTACCTCTACCTGAATGGGACATCCCTTTCTCCTGTCGAGAATTGGTTATCTCCTCTTCAGTTGCGCATGTTCTGGACGATGGACTGTTTTCCCATGATATAATATCTAAACAGCGATTTTTCTCCTGATGAAAAAAAAAGGCGAGTGATCCAATCAACTAGGCAAAGACCAAATCGAATTTTTGCTAATTGTATAAAATTTCCTATAATTCTGGCTTAACAACATAAGATTTTACATTTGGATGAATATTCTAACGTGCAACACAATAAATGCCAACAAACAATTTGATGATGCCACTAAAAGACAAACGAAAAAGCTGGAAACCCTTAAAAATAAATTTGTTCCTCCTCCACACAATGACAGACTATCATTAATCTTTCAAAATTCGAACTGAGTATGGCAGCCCTTAATATATTAAATCAGGGATTAAATTTTGTTATTGCTCCTAATAGAATTCCGCACAAAGACAGCATATGTTCTCTGGAAGATGCAATCATTGCTCTCCCAGAATCAACAGCTGTAAAGATTAGACAAGTATGCACTCTGGTTCTGCGAAAAACTAACCACCAAAGAGAAATCTAAAGGAGGAAATGACTGCTCTCAATGAACTCAAAAGGAACAAAGGAATTATGATATTAAAGGCAGACAAAGGAAATTCCACTGTGGATACTAAAGAATACCATCAAAAAATGATGGAGCATCTTACCACATGTGCAACTACAGAAAAATTACAAAAGATCTTAGCAACAAGGTGATGAAGCATATTACGAAATCCATATAAAACTAGTCTTTGTATGATAGCATAAAAAGAAGATCATTCCTAAAAATCCTCTCTTACCTCGCATATATGGTCTGCCAAATGTACACAAAGAGGGTCATCCTTTGAGGTCTATTGTGAATATTGTAAGGTGTCCCTCATTTGTTTTAGTTAAACTTCTAGAAAAACTCAAATGTCATGTTGGAAAAATGCAATCTTTTATCAAAGACTCAGCACTTTTCATATCTAATTTAAAAATTGCCTGTATAAATTGCTATTTGATTTTCTTGTTAACTTTGATGTAACATAATTATATACTAAGGTTCTAGTAGAAGTTATAAAAGTCATAAGAGAACTAATTGATCATAAAACTATTGACCTTGTAAATATATGCTTGAGGTCCGTTTATTTAAGTTTATAGAGGGGACATTTATGAGAAAACCAATGGCATCGCTATGGGATCTCCGCTCTCTCCATTGGTTGCAAATAAATTCATGGAATCCTTTAAAGATAAATTCATAAACTCCTTCTCTCTTAATCCTATACACTGGAAAATATTTGTGAATGGCACCCATTTCATTTGGCCTCATGGCAAAGAAAAGATTTCGAAATTCTTGAACCACATGAATAATCAAATGGAAAACTTTAAATTCACCATGGAATTAGAAGAAATGGAAAACTACTTTTCCTTGACATCCTTCTCTCCAAAAGGCAAGATGGTAGGATTGCTCATAAAGTATATCATAACAAAACCTACATTGATAAATATATTCAAGAAGACTCTCACCACCACCCCTCTCAATAATTGACGTAATAAGCACCCTTGCAATTAGAGCTAAGAGAATATGTGACAATGATCACTTAAATAATGAACTTGAACATATGACACAAGTATTCAAATATCATGGATACAATGAAAAACTAATTAAGAATACTATCAAAAAAAAAAATCGTAAGCTTGGTAGGACAACATCTTCAACATGTCCAATATATCACCTCGATCGTGGAGGGGAATTGAACAGTGACTTCACATCAAGGAATGTCTTAACAGAGCACCCAATCACCGTCTATCCAAGACCGCATGGGCAGAATACTATCACAAGTTATCTACATAACAATAGCAAAAAAAAAAAGAGAGAAGGATTTCATTAAAACTATCGAACTTCCATATATCAAGGGCACTACAAACAAGATGGTCAACATCTTCAACAAAAATCAAATTAGATTTTCCTTCTCTCCTCCTAACACCTCACAAAAAATGTTGGACCATTTTAAAGAAGAAGTTGATCCTAAAAGAAACAAAAGTGTCTATTATATCCTTGTGGATGTGAAAAAGTTTACATTGGAGAAATTGGTTGCTCAGTCCATGCTTAGGCTAATATCATTCATGATGAACACTCAAAAGTAATCAAACATCACATATACCTAGAGAATGCCAAAGTTATCGTCTCTATTGATCATTATTCCAAAAGAAAAATCAGTAGAAAAAAACACAACTTTAAATGACATGATGGATAAAAACTTAGCAAGTCTTGATCCCCATTATTAACCTCATTATTATTAATCAATTATAATTAGCTAAAATTATCTACATTATTACTAATCTAATTTAATTACATTATTTTAATTATTATCACATTAACTACATTATTTTAATTATTATTGCATTATCCTAATTATTAAGACATTTTATTAAACTACATTATTATTAATTATTTTGAATTAACTTTTCTTTTTCATTTCTTGATTAATTATTATCTGTTTATCACAATATTCTAATTAAAACATTGTTTCATTATTATCACTGTCGCTAGAGGGTATAACAGGGTATAACGAATTTGATAATGCGTTGACCTTTTTAATTGATCATTTTTAACCAAAAATCAAACAAATATTTTGTAAAGTCAACATTATAAAAAATAAATAAAAATAAATTATTTATTTATTTTTATAATTTTTATTTTTATTTGAAAACAACTCCCCTCAAGTGCCACTTGTACTATTATGTACCGTTGCTTTTGATGTTAGACACTTGAAACAATATCTACCTTAGGATTGAATATTGTTATTAATCATGTACAGAAATAAAGAAAACCATTTTAGATCCTCCAAACAACTACTGCCTCCTTCACAATCTAGACCTTGAGAACTAGCTTGTCACGCCTTCACCTTCATAACCAACACTTGTCGCCAAGCCTGCCTATAAATTCACCCTCCAAACCAGTGATGTGATGTCACCGCACAAATATATGTTTGGATACAAACTCTTCGTGAGTTTTGACCATAGCACTACGTTTTCAGAGATTGCTTTAAGACATTACACAAGAATTTACCCTATATGTTTGAGTGGATTGTCATTTTAGTTATGCTGGAGCTGATCGACGATTTCTTCATAGGATTATTTGTTCTTGGGACATTTTTTGGGGTATCTTTTGTATTTTTTTTATACTCAAGATTTTTGTTCAGTTGGCAGGTTGATTTGTTTTGCTGTTTTTTGATTTTTCGGAAAGGATTCTTTATTTATTTTGATGAATAGTTTCAACTTTACATTTAATTTTTCAAGCAAAGTATTCTAGCACATGATTCTATACTTGGTGTTTAAGTAATGTGAACATTTTTTCTTATGGATGGTGTGTTTGATCATCCCGCAAAGAATCTCATCTCCTGGTTTGTACTTTTGTTCAAACAATCATTCTCAGAGTTAAAAGCATACCCTGTTTTATATATACAGGAGAAGGTAACTTCCTAAAGCATGCCATGTTTTATATATACAGGAGAAGGTAACTTCCTCAACATATACACTAAGAAGTTTTGGATTGGAGTGACTTGTGAGAAGGCTACCACTACGCTGATGGAAAACAACAGAGAAATCCTTACTATGAGATTGTTGGTAGCAATTGCTCTTGTTATTCAGACTTTCTCCAACCCAAAGAAATCTCGTCTCATCTAGGCAATTAGAAGCCAGAGTGTGTGAAGGGTTGGGGAATGGAATGGGAACACAAAAGAATGATCGTTATGACATGCTCTGGCGATAAAATGTGTTGGAATTTCTGAAGTATTCCAAAACACACAGAGAGAACAAAATCTCTCCTTCTAACACAAAGAACTCATTTAAAAATTTGCTGGACAGAGATGAGACAAAATAGCACTTCTATTTCATTAAAAAAAAACTCTATTACAAACTGAAGTTCTTCCTATTCTGAGGGATTACAAAAAATAAAATAAAATTATGTTTGACTGCTTCTGAAACGCAATGCTACACATTCCTTAAATTGCTCTTTGTCTCATTACAAAAAAAACCGCACACAGAGTGCTCCATTTTGTTTTTGCCTTCTGGCTTTTACAATGCATAAAAAAAAAATTACACGGTCATTGCAATTTGTATTTCTGCCTGCAGGCATTACAAAAATACAATGCATAATCAACTAACTATTTTCTGTCCCAGTTAAAAAAAAATACAATCCTTCACATTTTGCTTACGGCATCCTCATAATTTTTTTTTGTTTCATTACAATGTTTTATACATATTGTAAATATAAATATTTACAATATATATTTCTCTAAAGTTTTAAACTTAAACCAAAAGTTTCTTTAAAATAAAACTGCCGCAATGTCTTAATGAAAACATAAACATTTAAAAGCCTAAGGTTTAAAAATTAAAACATGTGACGGCGTATGAAATTTTAACCTAAGGTTTTAAAAAACCTTTTAACATATTCATCGTGGACTTCAAAACATAAGTTAAAACTCCTTTGATAATCTATCGTATCCACTCTATGCGATCAGCTCCATTTCATATGGACGACTTAGCACTTTGCGCATGCGATATGCGATATCGGCAATATCGCATCGCAAATGAAACGTCGGGACTTATGATGGTGTGGAAAAATAATGCGAAGTTGCGAAATTGCGATGTTGTGAAGTGTGAGTTCAACATTCTGTGGTTGGTGGTGTTTAATAGCATGGATGACAGTTTTAAATGCTAGTTGGTGCAATGTTTTAATTGCTAGGCTGCATGGTTTGAAAACTACGGTTCTACATTACAAACACAGGTTACGGGCATAATAAAATTTAAAACTTGCAGAGTTCAATGTCGGCTTTTCAATGCATGGTGGTGTGGAGACAATACCGAAATCTAAAAACGTTGTTGCTATACTTCGTCCTCTTGCACATTTGATTTACTCCTCTTCTGCAATCTGTGCAGTTGGAATTAAATTCCAATACTCCCCCTTAATTTCAACTGCTGGATTTTATTCCATACTCAAACACTTTCTCAAATAATTGAAACTTTTCTACCCCAATGGTTTTGTTAAAATGTCTGCAAACTGCTCTTCAGTTCTGCATTGTTTCAAAACAATTTCACCATTGTTCACTAGCTCCTTGATGTAGTGATACTTGGCATCAATATGTTTCGTTCTCTTATGAAACATTGAATTATTTGACAATGCTATTGCTGAACTATTATCACAGTAAATTGTTGTGCCTTTTACCTATTCATGACACAAACTCCTCAACATTCTTCTCATCCAAACTGTTTGACATGCTACTGTTGTAGCTGACACATACTCTGCCTCTGCTGTAGATAAAGCCACAATTGGTTGTTTCTTAGAAGCCCATGAAATGGCTCCTGAACCCATATGAAAAACATAACCAGATGTACTTTTCCGATCATCTATACTTCCAACCCAATCACTATCAGTATATCCAATCAACTTAGAATTTTTTGAAGTGGTATATAAAATTCCATACCTCTTTGTTCCTTTCACATACCTCAGAATTCTTTTTGCTACTTGCCAATGTGCCTCCTTTGGCCTTTCCATAAATCTAGAAATTAAACTTACAGCATGCATAATATACGGCCTAGTTGTAGTCAAATACATGAGGCTGCCAACTATTCTCTTGTAAAAACTTGGATCGAAATCCTTGCTGTTGTCTTCCTTGCTGAGTTTCAATCCCATCACTGTAGGAGTAATTGCTGCCTTGCAATCCTGCATATTAAATCTTTCCAAAACTTCATTTACATATTTGGCTTGAGAGATAAAAAAATTATTTTCATTTTGCTCTACTTCTATTCCTAAGAAGTATTTCCGCAATCTCATATCAGTCATCTCAAATTCATCCTTCATGACTGGTATAAAATTCTCAATGAGGTAAGCATCATTACCTGTGAATATAACATCATCAACATATAAAACAACAATCAACATCTTACCATCTTTCTCCTTGATGTATAATGTGGGTTCTCCTTCACATTTCTCAAATCCATTTTCCAGTAGATAGGCATCTATCCTACTGTACCATGCTCTTGGTGCTTGTTTCAGCCCATACAGAGCTTTCTTCAATCTGCAAACTTTGTGCTCTTGGCATTTTTTTTCATAGCCCAGAGGTTGTTCAACATAAACCTCTTCCATCAATACTCCATTTAGGAATGTTGATTTCACATCCATTTGGTAAACTTTCCACTTGTGTTGTGCTGCTATGGACAACACTACTCTTACTGTTTCCATTCTTGCAACTGGTGCAAAAGTTTCTTCATAGTCTCTACCTTGTTGCTGTTTTTAGCCTTTGACAACAAGTCTGGCCTTGTGCCTTTCAATCTTACCTTCAGCATTGCTCTTGGTTTTATAAACCCATTTCACTCCAATGACTTCCTTACCTTTTGGGAGATCAACCAATTCCCATGTTTTATTTTTCTCTATGGCATTCATTTCTTCATCCATAGAATCTATCCATTTCTTATCTTTAACAGCTTCTTAAAAATGAATAGGATCATCTACATGACAATATAATGCAAATAAAGAGTTCATACCTTCATTTGCTACCTCTTTCTCATAAATATCATTCAGACTTCTGAATCTGGTTCCTCTTTCACTTGCTGAACTTGTGCTTGTGGAAGCACTCAAATCTGCTCCTTGTGGCGTGCTTGGAGAAACATTGTTATCACTTCTCAAGGGTGTTCTCATACCTGCTTGTGGTGTCCCTTGTTGTCCTTGTGTTGGTGGAGGTGGTGCTACTAATGAGGTGTTCCTTTCAGCCATTTCTTCCTTATCATCGTCATGATACAAACAACTCTTCACATTCACTGTTTTCTCAATGCTCCCATCCCAAGCTTCTTCTTCAATGAACTGCACATCTCTGCTTATAACAAAATTCTTGGTGGATGGGTTATACAACCTGTATGCCTTGGATTATTCATTGTATCCAATAAATATGCACTTCTCCCCCTTACTGTCCAAATTCTTCCTTAGCTAATCTCGAATGTGTGCATAAGCCACACAACCAAAAACTCTCATGTGGGTGACACCTTGTTTTACGCCACTCCATACTTCTTCCGGAACTTTGTTCATTACAGCTTTGGTTGGGCATCTATTCAAGATGTATGCTGCACAATGTACAGCTTCAGCCCAATAATCATTTGGCAAATGTTTTTCCTTCAGCATACTTCTTACCATGTCCATGATGGTCCTATTTTTCCTTTCAGCAACTCCATTTTGCTGTGGGGTGTACGTTGTTGTAAATTGCTTGTGTATGCCATTTTCTTTGCAAAAACGCAGAAATTATTTTGAGATATGCTCACCTCCTCTATCAATTTTTAAAACTTTTATATGCTTCCCACTTTGTTTCTCTACAAGAGCCTTAAAGTGGTAGAATTTCTCAAACATTTCACTTTTATATTTCAAGAAATACACCCAAGTTTTTCTTGTGTAATCATCAATGAAAGTCAACATATAGTGACTGCTTGCTAGTGATGGAGTTTGCATTGGTCCACACAAATCTGAATGGACACTTTCTAAGGGTGCCTTTGCCCTTATGCTCTTTCTTAATGGAAAGCTTTCTCTGTGTTATTTATCCAAGATGCAACCTTCACATAGGTTGTCTGGTTTTTCAATCAATGGTAATCCCTTTACCATTCCTTTCCTATGCAACAAATTCAGACCTCCAAAGTTGAGATGTCCAAATCTCAAATGCCATAACCAATTTTCATCCTTTTCTTCTCTTTCGAATGTCTCTTGTGTTACCGCTGCCATTTCAACTCCTTTCTTCAAATCTTCTCTCATCCTGAAAGGGAACATTCTGTTCCTTGTCATCTTCACTTGTGCAATGCATTTCTTGCTTGGTGGTTTATCCATGATGGTGCATACATTATCTTCAAATAAAACATTGTACCCATTTTGAATGAGTTGTCCAATACTCAAGAGGTTACACTTCATAACATGCACATAGTAAACATCTGATATGGATCTTCCTTCTCCTTTCTTTGTCAAAACACTTACTCTGCCTTTTCCCATGGCAGAGACCTTACTATCTGTCCCCAAAGTAACTTGAGACTTCACATTTTCATCTAACATGGAAAACATGGAAATGTTTCCAGTCATATGGTTGCTACATCCTAAATCTAGAAACCATATATCTTCTTTCTTCTCCTCAGCCATATTACATGCTAAAAAAAACTTTTCTTTACTGATATTTTCCTTAGTAAAGTTAGCACTAGGTCTATTACCCATGTCACTATGTTTCTTCCTACATTCATTGGCATAATGCCCATAATTCTTACAGTAATGACATTGGACTTGGGATTTATCATACCTTTGTCCATGTGCTTGATTTTGTCCACCTTGCTGGCTACTGCCTTGGCCTTGGTTCTTATTGTGATTGTTGCCCCTTCTATTTGTATTTGTAGGGTTGTTTCTTCCTCCTCTATTTTGGCTTCTATCTCTTCCTTTTTCCTTTGTAGTTTCCTCTGCCTTGACCTTTTCCTCTTCCAAAGGAAATTTGGGTCTTGAAGGCATGCTCCAAAGATGAGTTTGTTGTTCTACCCAATCTTTGTTCATGAGTCATCAATGATGTATGAAGCTCATCAAAACTTTGAGAGATCGTTTGTCTCTTTAATGGTTGTGACTATCACATCAAACCTTGAGGATAAGCTCCTCAATACTTTCTCCACTATCCTTCTTTCTTCAAGTGTCTCTCCATGAGACCTTATCTGGGTAACTAACCCAATCACATGTGTGAAGAATGAGTCTATGTTATTAGACTCTTTCATACAGAGAGTTCCAAATTCTCTCCTCAGCAATTGTAGTTTTACTATCTTCACCTTCTCCATACCTTGATAGGCAGTTTGGAGGGTATCCCATTCATCCTTGGATCTTTTAGCTGCTGCTATCCTTGGAAACACACTTTCATGCACTTCTTGATAGAGATAGAAGAGGGCTTTTGAGTCCTTCTTCCTATTTCTCTTCAACAAATCCTTCTCTGCCTGTGTTAAGGCATTAAAAGCATTTTCATCTGCTAGTTCTTCAAAACCATCTTCAACAAACTCCCATAAGTCTTGAGAGGCAAACATGGCTCTCATGGTGATTGCCTAATAGTCATATTTCTTCCCATTATACTGTGGGAGTTGAGTATTTCCTATACTCGTGCTTGTGCTGGCTCCTGCCATAGTTGGCACATTGAACTATGCTTTAAACTTGACTATGATTTTTTTTAAACAAACTATCTCTCTGCTTAAGAGACAAACTCTGTCTTCAAAAAGACTTCTCTGGATTGCACTTTTTAGACACAAAAAAATACTCTATTTTTGAGAAATACCTTGACTTTGCTGAGCCTTCACTCTGTTGGTCAAAAGCTGCAACAAGTTCCTTCCTTCAGCGTCTTTGACTATCCTTGAAAGATCCTGGACTAGCTCCGATAACATGTTGAAATTTCTGAAGTATTCCAAAACACACAGAGATAAAAAAATCTCTCATTATAACACAGAGAACTCATTTAAAAATTTGCTGGACAGGGATTGGACAAAATAACACTTCTATTTCATTAAAAAAAAACTCTGTTGCAAACTGAAGTTCTTCCTCTTCTGAGGGATTACAAAAAAAAATAAAAAATCTGTTTGACTGCTTTTGAAACACAGTGCTGCACATTCCTTAAATTGCTCTCTGTCTCATTACAAAAAAAAATGCACACACAGTGCTCCCTTTTGTTTTTTCCTTCTGGATTTTACAATGCATAAAAAAAAATTACACGGTCATTGCAATTTCTATTTCTGCCTGCGGGCATTACAAAAATGCAATGCACAGTCAACTGACTGTTTGCTGTCCCACTTAAAAAAAAATACAGTCCTTCACATTCTGCTTACATCATCCTCATCATTTTTTTGTTTCATTACAATGTTTTATATATATTACAAAATATATTACTCTAAAGTTTTAAACTAAAACCAAAAGTTTCTTTAAAATAAAACTGCCGTGATATATATATATATATATTTTTTTTCTAAATTATACTAATTCTATTATGAAAACATACTGTTACAAAACTGCCTCAGCTCAGCTATGGGAGCCTGAAGACTGGGCTTGATGTCCATGCTTTAACAAAATAACGAACTGCCCTGAGTGGGAAACCAGTTCTTTTAAGAGGAGTTTTACCGCCCTTAAGAGGGAAACCGGTACTTTGTTCATTGCATACAAAATACTAAAGCAAAAAATACTAGAGTAGCTAACAGTTGTTGCTGCAGTAGAAAACTAGAGAAAAACAGAGAATCTCCCAAAACAATAGAACGAGTGTACCATGTTGAACCAAGACAGGCGGGAATTATTGCTTGTGAGCTGGAGAAGGCGGCTCCTCCACTATACGACACCAATACTCGCCTTCTGGTTCTTCCACGTCGTCTTTCTGTTCGCCATATTTGCGCATGAAGCCCGCGTCCACCTGCATGGGTTGTTTACCTAGGTCGGGTAGTGCAGAACCTGGGGGCTCGACCGGTCTCTCAGGAGCATTCGCAACCGGGGTGGGATTGAGACTAAGGGGAGGGGGGAGAGAACTAGGCACGGGAGGAAGACGATGGGGTATTTCTTCTCTCAGGGTGACTGTTACAAAGACGGTGACAAAGGGCTGGTTTAATGAACAGTCAAAGCGGAATTCCGCCCTATGAGAGGTTTGACGCAGGGTACGACTGTCTGAAGCATGAGGGGCAGGGGAAACAGGGCTGGTCGGAGCAGCAGAAGGATGCGGAGAGGGCTGAGCAGCGCGTGTAATGCCAGGATGGCTGTCACGCCCTCTGTGGCTACGGGTGACAGGAGAACACCTCCACTCAGCGGTCTCAGAGGAGGTCTCTGTATCTGAGCTCGAAGAGGGACGTGAACGCACAGACCGGCCTCGAATTGCACCCCAGCGACAACGCATCTAGTGACGCATCCTTGGCATGGCGAATGCAAATTTTTGAGGCTGCCTGAGACACAAAGAGAAAGAAGGGGTCGGAAGCAACCCACGGTGGTCGTCACAGTAAGATTGCAAGCAAGAATTGGAGCAGCAGAATACACTTTGGGTAAAATGAGCACCAGGTGTAGTCTCCAAGCAACTGAAAAGAGAGCAGCGTCGCCCTGTCTGTGTGCGAGCGCTTGGCTCGGCACAAGCAGCAGGGCAGACGCTCCACAGAGGTTGCAGAGAGCAGATGCAAGCAGAGCAAGAACAATTTGAAACGATCGAAACGAAATCCATCATTAACCAGCTGAGCAGGATGTGAATTAGAAATCGCCGGCGAGGGGGAGTAAATGCACAAGGAGCTGGCGGAGTAATGGCATGGTTAATGGAGCCGCAGGGGGCTATATGGCCATCCCATGCGAGCCTCCTCGGGATGTGTCCGGGGACTGACGTCCCATCAGGCCTCTCGATCATCCGCATCCGGAAAAACTGCCGTAATATCTTAATGAAAACATAAAAATTTAAAAGCCTAAGGTTTAAAAATTAAAACATGTGACAACATATGAACTTTTAACCCAAGGTTTTAAAAAACCTTATAACATATTCATCGCGGACTTCAAAACATAAGTTAAGACTCCTTTGATAATCTATCGCATCCACTCTATCCGATCGACTCCATTTCATGCAGACGACTTAACACTTTGCGCATGCGATATGCGATATCGGCAATATCGCATCGCAAATGAAACGTCGGGACTTATGACGGTGCGGAAAAATAAGGCGAAGTTGTGAAATTGTGATGTTGCGAAGTGTGAGTTCAGAATTCTGTGGTTGGTGGTGTTTAATGGCACGGATGACAGTTTTAAATGCTGGTTGGTGCAATGTTTTAATTGTTGGGTTGCGTGGTTTGAAACTACGGTTCTACATTACAAACACAGGTTACAACCATGATAAAATTACAAACTTACAGAGTTTAATGTCGGCTTTTCAATGCACGGTGGTGTGCAGACAATACTAAAATCTAAAAACGCTGCTGCTGTCCTTTGTCCTCCTGCATAGTTGATTTACTCCTCTTCTGCAATCTGTGCAGTTGGAATTAAATTCCAATAAAATGGAGGGATATGTGAATGTAATCATGGCCGGTGACGATATGCCAATGTTCTTGGCCACACCAACGACGCTGTTAAAGTCTGTTGGTGGATACATTCCAGTGATTATTGTGTAAGTCATTATCAAAGTAATGAAACTGTATATTTTAGAAGGCTAGGATTCTAGTGATTGTTGTCTAAGTTATTAGTAAAGTGATGAAGCTGGAGTTTCTAAGAGGCTAGGATGATGATGCATGAAAGGTGTTGTCATGTAAATGTGCTCATTTATCTATTTGTTGATGGATAGATAATGATCCCTATCAACATTCTTCAACAACAACTGCTGCTGATAGGGATGTGCTACTTCTTCAAACAATGTAATAGTATTTTATAAAGAAATATTCCAACTAAAGAGCATATGTAACAACGCCTGAAGTGGTTCATGACAAATTTCCATGCCCTGTTGGTATGGACAGAAATATACACAAAGGTCACTTGGCCATTTTACTTCATCATGCATCCTTCATAACAGTAACTAAGGACAATAGTAATTGGACTCATCTATGGAAATCTGTAATTGGCTGCGATGACAGCAAAATGGTCTTCGCTATATTTTGGCTAATTATTGATTGAGTGCAAACTGCGAAAGAAACAAGATTGTTGAATCAGAGTCACTGATTGATGGACATAAATAGCATTAGAGTTGAAATTTTAAGGTTTGGTATTAGATAGAAATGCACGCGGTTCATTGAGTGTTGTTAGGTAGACTAATCTAGGTAGAGATGTACCTCCACCATGGAAAAAATATCGTTCCTCTCACAATTGAGACCATCAGAAATACCGTTCCTATCACAACTAAGACCATCGGGTGTACTCGAGGTGGGCAGCATATTCTTGGGATATTTTTTTTAATATTTTATAAATGTAGAGTTTTTTTAGTACTTTATAATATGGAGTTAACATTTTTAGTTGACTTGATTGGAGTGTTTATTTTAATTATAATTTTATTTAATTATTAATAATGAATAGTTAGATAATATAATTTAATTTTTATGGAATATTTTAGAATATTTATAATTATATTGATTAATTAAAAAAATGGTTATATTTCATATGAAATCAATTATGGTTTTTTGAACATGTGATATTGATAAATCATGATATTGTAAAAAAATATATTTACAACTTAAGAATATGAATGATTAAATAGAAGTGAATCTCTTTGGTAGAAAATCTTATTACATGTCTTTATATGTTCAAGTCAGATATCAATTTTTTATAATTAATAATAATAATTTATTTTTTTATAATATAGTTAAGTTTTATATTTGTTTTGGCTATGTGAGAAGTATTATTCATTCCATGTTTTGATGCTAACCATTTAATTTATATGATTTAGTTAGGTTAGCTAAATTACTTCTAATATATATTTTTAATGAGATTGAGTTTGAGATCCGTAAGTGACCATTAAACATCCAAAAATAACTTTATGTGTTTGAAAAATAATAAATAAATGGATACAATAGGAGTAGATTTTCATAAAAATTATTTTATGATCTAGTATTTGAATGTATATATTGAATAAAAAAGTATATAAATATGTTTGTACTTTATCCCTATGGATTTTAATATGTGACTTTTTAAGAGAAAACGCATGCTCTTAACCATTATAAATATTACTATTAAACATCTTAAGTAACTTATTTTCACAAATACTCTTTTACCATGTGAAAACACATTTAATAAAAGTAAACAATTCATATATTTAAATTATTTAAACAAAATTGGGCATTAACAATTAATTATGTTATAATTCAAATGAAACAAAGTGCTGGAGGGTAGCTTAGTCTCTACCACTTAATTTAAAAAATATGTTATGAAAAAATTACCGAAAAAATTATAACCTATATTGGTCAATTCTAGCTAAATTAATAGTGTCGCTAAGAAAATAGAATCTTGTAATTTTGCTTTGGGAGAAACTAATAAATACCATGTATTTTCTTTCCTATATTACTTTACAATGTTTCCTTTACAACCTATAGTACAATCACTAATTTATTTATTACACCAAATGGATATTTACACCAAAGGTGTATTCTTTTGAAAGAGTTCACCACCGACCATTGTCAACACTTTTTACACCGAATCAACAGCTGTCATTAAACCAAATGCGCGCTCAGCTATCATTAAATCATAGCGGTGTGGGCCAGCCATGGTCACACGCATGTGGATCAATTACTAGCCTCGTTTCTTCGCACAACGGGCGTTGATACCTTAGAATTAAATAGTAGTTCATGGGAATAGTTTAATGTTTATAGTTTTATCATTTTTATTCTTTCTTTCCTTTGAATTACGTGAGTTCTTGTAGTTTAGTTCTATTTTATTTATTTTAGTTCATAGTTGTTTTTAGATTTGGTTATATGAGTTTTAATTCTATGTTTTAAAAACTTTATCTGAATTATTATCTTGATTTAGTTCCATATTAGTATTTTTATACTTATTTTTTTAGTTTAATTTGATTTATTATTTTGTTTGATTTCAATTTTATTTTATTATTTATTGTTGTAATTTAGATTGTAATTTTTATATTTTTGTCTTAGTATTTTAGATTAATGTTATTGTATTTAGTGTAATTTAATTGTAGTTTATTATTATCTTTTGTTTTAATTGTTAAATTTTTAATTAAATACGCGACGACTCATACAGTGACAAGGCGATTCACTTTTTCATTTCAGGAATGCCGTATCATCACATGACTGCTTTTCTTCTTCCAGCTGGCATTCAACATTCTAGTTAATGATAATTAAATTGGTACCATCGTGCTTGTATTTTTTTATTTTTATTTTAAATGAGAGGGAAAATTTATCATAATTAAATAGATAAATTAGCAGTGAAAATGGTTTCATCATTTTTATTAAAGGAAAATCATATTTTTATTTTAAATAGGAGAGAAAATTTATCAGAATTAAATTGTTAAAGCAACTTTAAAGACAATTATCATCATTTTTATTCAAGAAAAATCACAAGACATTTATCATGACTTTTATTAAAGGAAAACCACACTATTATCATCACTTTTATTCAAAAAAAATCAGAAGACATTTATCATCACTTTTATTAAAGGAAAACCACACCATATCATCACTTTTATTAATCACAAAATAGTTATAATCAATTTTATTAAATGAAAACCACACCATTATCATTACTTTTATTCAAGGAACATAACAAAACAATCATCATCACTTTTATTAAGCAATCATCATCACTTTTATTCCATTATGATTTTCCATTTTCTTTGTGTTTTCTTACTTTCTCTTTCCCATTTTCTAAGCTTTTCAAGTCTTTGAAAGGAAAAATGTAATTAGAAAATGGTAAACTTTCTTATTCCAATACCATTTTTCATTTTCTTTTCTATTTTTTTACTTTCCCTTTCCCATTTTCTAAATTTTCTAATTATTTGGAAGTAAAAATGAAATTAGAAAATGGTAAACTTTCTTATTCCATTATGATTTTTCATTTTCTTTTCTATATTTTTACTTTTCCTTTCCCATTTTCTAAAACCTACCTTCGGTGTATCTTTGCACCTTTAGAGGCAACTTCTAGTTTATTGTTTGTAAGACTTTCCGTCCTTCCGTTTTATTTAGTAATGATAATTTTGATCACCATCATCGTGTATTTGCAATGGTTTTTACACATTTAAAGTGAAGGGCACGTCGACGTACACTTAAATATTAACATGTGACGTGATATGTTTGGCAGGGAGATTCGGTGGCATCGATTTATCTCTACCGAAATTAACTTCAAACAATGATGGTTGTGGATACTGTCCAGATCAAAATTTCACAGTCCGTTTAGTATCAAATTACTAAATCATATTGAGGATTTTCTACATGATTTGATTGTTGGAAGTGTGTTATATTTTTTTAATGATAGATTTAATTATTATGGTTTTGTGTATAGTTTGTACATGGTTTTGGGCATGACGATCTTTTGCTCATGATATTTTATAAATCAAGTTAAGGAAATTATGTTATGTTCTAATCTAGGGTTAATAGATTGGGGTTTATAAATGCTTGCACATGTATATATGTGCTGTAACATTAAAATGAATATAATGAAAAATCAAGTTGATAGTCTCGGTTTAAGATTCAGGAGAAAATCTTTATTTATATATGTTTTATGTTCTAGCTATGATTTATTTTCTGTTTTTAAAAAATTATTTACACATTATTTTTGTACAAGGTTAAAACCTGTTGGAATTTCTGATAATTCCATAACAATATGGAGAGAATAATACTCCCCTTCTAACACAGAGAATAAATGACAGAGATTTGCAGAATAAAACTTTTCTCTCTATTTCATTAACAGAACTAAAAACTATTACAAAATGTCTTCCTCAGTGGAGGGATTCAAAAAATATGATCAAGACTGCTACAGACACAGTGCTCTCAAAAACTTCTCTCTGTCTCTCAAAACAAAATAAAACACTCTGTTTCAAATAATGCACTGCAGTGCAAAAAAAAATGTTCTGTGTGAAAAACGAAAAATATTACATTACATTACTATTTGCCTCGCGGGCTTTTTGACTTTTATATGCCGTGCATATTAAATAAAATTAAAACAAAACTATAACTGCATCGGGTCCAGTCTTAAACAAAAAACAACCAATCAATCAAAAGCTCCGATCTCCGATTGAGAGTCGGATGCGATAAGCCAATATGAAATCCGCTACATAACCCCATCGGGTCTGGACTTCAACACATAACTCGTGACCCTTTTAAAATTCCGATTGCGATTGTTATCCGGACGTGATGACCAAACTTAAATCCGCTGCATAATTCCATTGGGTCCAGGCTTTAAACAATAACATACGACCATCCAAAATCTTCCGATTGCGATAATGCGGTCGGGCCCAAAACAAAAGGGTCCCGATTCAATACTTGCGATTGTATAATAACATGCCGCGTGGTCTGTGGGACCAGCGGACCTCGGCTTACGGTGGAGGGCGATTGTAATGGCTGTGGTATCATATGTGAACGTTCCGCTTGTGGAACTCACCACATCAACAAGACACTTTTAACTTTGAAACATATCTGCTACGATTTGCGATTACGATTGTGATCGCATCGCATCGCGATTCTTTACATCAACAAGACACTGCAAGTTAAACTTACGATTGCGATTAGCGCTTAAGTGGTGGGGACCACTTGTCGTGCCTTTTCAAAAACTTAAAGTCTTTCACTGTTTAAACAATTTTCTTCATTTTTGGTTGTTGAGGGCTTAAAAGCCCAAAAGGACTGTTTTTAAATAAACTCTGTTCTTCCGTGCTTTGGAACCACGAAAGTCTTCGTTCCTCTGCAAAAATGGCTACGCCCATAACAAAATTAATTCTCCTTTGCAATAGTGGCTGCGGCCCATCAACATTGATTTCATCCTTATGATTTTCCCATTCTTCTTTAAATGTGCGGTGCATTGCACGCAAGCTCCTCTGCTGTTGCTGCTTCTGTACTTTGTTTCTTCCTGCTCTCAAGGCACGCAGATGACTTTAATATTTCAACACTCCCCCTTAAAGTCAGCTGCTGGGTTATCCATCATACCCAATAATTTTCTTTAAAATTCAAAGTTCTTCTGCCCCAATGGCTTTGTTAAAATATATGCATATTGCTCCTCTGTTCTACAATGCTGTAAAACAATTTCTCCATTGTTCACTAGTTCTTTGATGTAGTGATACTTAGCATCAATGTGTTTCGTTCTCTTGTGAAACACTGAATTCTTTGACAATGCTATAGCTAAGCTATTGTCACAATAAATTACTGTCCCTTTTACTTGTTCTTGTCATAAACTTCTCAACATTCTTCTCATCCAAATTGCTTGACACGCTGCTGTTGTAGCTGCCACATACTCTGCCTCTGCTGTAAATAACGCTACAATCGGCTGTTTCTTAGAAGCCCATGAAATGGCTCCTGAACCCATATGAAAAACATAACTGGAAGTGCTATTTCGATCATCTACACTTCCAGCCCAATCACTGTCAGTGTATACAACTAACTCTGAATTTTCTGAAGCAGTATATAAAATACCAAATCTTTTAGTTCTTTTAACATACCTCAGAATTCTCTTCGCTGCCTGCCAATGTGTTTCTTTTGGCTTCTCCATAAATCTGGAAATTAAACTAAGAGCATGCATAATATCCGACCTATTTGCAGTCAAATACATGAGGCTGTCAACTATGCTTTTATACAAACTTGGATCAAAATCCTTGCTGCTGTCATTTTTACTCAACTTCAATCCCATTACTGTGGGAGTAATTGCAGCTTTGCACTCCTGCATATTAAATCTTTCCAGAATTTGACTCACATATTTTGCTTGAGATATAAAAATCCATTTTTCACTTTTCTATACTTCTATTCCTAAGAAGTATCTCAACAAGCCCATGTCAGTGATTTCAAATTCCTCTTTCATGACTGTTTTAAAATTTTCAACAAGGTAATCATCATTACCTGTAAATATTAGATCATCAACATATAACACAATAATGAGCATTTTACCATCCTTTTCTTTGATGTATAATGTGGGTTGTCCATCACATTTCTCAAACCCATTTTCCAGTAGATAGGAGTCTATCCTACTGTACCATGCTCTCGGTGCTTATTTCAGCCCATAAAGAGCTTTCTTCAATCTGTAGACTTTATGCTCTTGGCCTTTCTTCTCATAGCCTAGAGGTTGTTCCACATATACCTCTTCCATTAAAACTCCATTTAAAAATGCGGATTTTACATCCATATAATATAATTTTCATTTGTTTTGTGCTGCTATTGACAGCACTGCTTTGATTGTCTCCATTCTTGCAACTGGTGCAAAAGTTTCCTCATAGTCTCTTCCATGCTGCTGCTTATATCCCTTGACAACAAGTCTGGCCTTGTGTCTTTCTGTCTTTCCTTCAACATTACTCTTGGTCTTGTAGACCCATTTAACTCCAATGACTTCTTTACCTTCTGGGAGATCAACCAACTCCCATGTTTTGTTCTTCTCTATGGCATTAATTTCATCATCCATAGCTTCTATCCATTTTCTATCTTTAATAGCATCTTCAAAATGAATAGGATCATCAACTTGACAATACAAAGCAAATAAGGAATTCATACCTTCATTTGTCACTTCCTACTCATAAATCTCATTAATACTTCTGAACTTTGTTCCTCTTTCATTTGGTATAGTCATGCTTGAAGAAGCACTTGAATCTGCTCCATGTGGTGTTCTTGGAGATGCACTCTCGTTTCTTCTCAAGGGTGTTCTCGTTGCTGCTTGAGGTGTCCCTTGCTGTCCTTGTGTTGGTGGAGGTTGTGCTACCGATGAGTTGTTAATTTCAACCATATCTTCCTCATCTTCATCATGAGATAAACAACGTTTAACATTAACCGTTTTCTCAATGCTTCCATCCCATGCTTCCTCTTCAATGAACTGCACATCTTTGCTTATCACAAACTTCTTTGTGGATGGGTTATACAATCTGTATCCTTTGGAATCTTCACAATATCCAAGGAAAATACACTTCTCCCCCTTACTATCCAACTTCTTTCTCAAATTATCTGGAATGTGTGCATAAGCCACACATCCAAAAATTCTCATGTGGGTGACTCCCTGTTTTCTGCCACTCCACACTTCTTCTAGAACTTTGTTCATCATAGCTTTTGTAGGGCATGTATTTAAAATATACACAGCACAGTTTGTTGCTTCTGCCCAGTACTCATTCGGCAAGTGTTCTGCCTTCAACATACTTCTCACCATTTCCATTATGGTTTGATTCTTCCTTTCAGCAACTCCATTCTGTTGCGGTGTGTACCTTGTGGTAAACTGCTTGTGTATGCCGTTCTCTCTGCAGAAACACAGAAATTCCTTTGAGATATATTCTCCTCCTCTATCAGTTTTGAAAACTTTGATATACAGCCCGCTCTGTTTCTCTACAAGAGCTTTAAAATGGCAAAATTTCTGAAAGACTTCACTCTTATATTTTAAGAAATAAACCCACACTTTTCTTGTGAAATCATCTATGAAAGTCAGCATGTAATTGATGCCTGAAACTGATGCTGTTTTCATCAGCCCACATAAATCTAAGTGAATGATCTCTAAGGGTGCTTTCGCCCTTATGCTTTTCCCTGATGGAAAATTTTCTCTATGTTGCTTTCCCAAGATGTAGCCTTTGCATAGGTTGTCAGGCTTCTCAATCAATAGTAAACCTCTTACCATTTCTTTTCTGTGCAACAAATTTAATCCTCCGAAATTGAGATGTCCAAATCTCAGGTGCCATAACTAGTTTTCATCTTTCTCTTCATTCTAAAAGACTTCTTGAGTTACAGCTGCTACACTCTTCCCTTTTCCTTTCAAGTCAGTGTTGAGCTTGAGCGGAAACATTCTATTGCTGGTCATGTGTATTTCAGCAATGATTTTCTTGCTTGGAGGTATATCCTTTATGGTGCACACATCATCCTTGAAAATTACATTGTAACCTTTGTTTATGAGCTTCCCAACGCTCAAAAGATTACACTTCAAACTAGGAACATAATACACATCTAGAACAAATTTTTTCTCACCATTTCTTGCTCGAATACTAACTCTGCCCTTTCCTTTTACAGATATTTTAGTATCAGTCCCTGTGGTTACTTCTGATTTAACCTCTTCATCTAGATTGGAAAACATTGCTCTGTTTCCAGTCATGTGATTACTACATCCTGAATCTAAGAACCAAACATCATCTTCTCTATCTTGTGCTACATTACATGTTAACAACACATTACTTGGGTTCTTTTCTTCTTTTGCTACATTAGCATTCTGCTTATTTTTCATGTCATTTTTCTTCTTTCTACATTCATTGGCATAGTGCCCATATTTCTTGCAATAATGACATTGGACGTTGGATTTGTCATACCTTTGTCCATGCGCATGTTGGTGTCCACCTTGTTGGCTGTTGCAATGACCGTGGCTCTGATTTTGATTGTTGCTTCTTCCATGTGAATGTGAAGGGTTGTCCCTTCCACCTCTGTTTTGGCTTCTGCCTCTTCCTCTTCCTCTGCCTTGACCTCTTCCTCTTCCTGAAGGCATATGGGTCTTGAAGGCGTGCTCTAGAGATGGATTCACTGTTCTTTCCAATCTCTGTTCATGGGTCATCAATGAAGCATGAAGTTCATCCATTGTGAACTTTGAGAGATCCTTGGTCTCTTCTATGGTGGTAACTATAGCATCAACCCTTGAGGGTAAGCTCCTCAAAAGTTTCTCCACAATCCTTCTTTCTTCAAGAGTTTCTCCATGGGACCTTATCTGATTTACAATCCCAATCACATGTGTAAAAAATTAGTCTATACTATCTGACTCTTTCATGCAGAGAGTTTCAAAATCTCTCCTCAGCAACTGTAGTTTTGCTGTATTCCTTTCTCCATACCTTGGTATGCTATTTTCAGAGTATCCCATGCATCCTTGGATCTCTTAGCTGCTGCTATCCTTGGAAACACACTCTCATTTACTGCTTGATACAAATAGTAGAGGGCTTTAGAGTCCTTCTTTCTATTGCTCTTTAATATATCCTTCTCTGCTTGAGTTAAGGCATTAAAAGCCTGCTCATCAGCGGGTTCATCAAAACCATCTTCTACAAATTCCCATAAAGTCTTGTGAGACAAACAGGGCTCTCATGGTAATGGCCCAATAATCATAATTCTTTCCATTAAATTGTGAAAGCTGAGCATTTCCAATACTCATACCAGTGCTTGGTCCAGCCATTACTTTTAAACTGAACTCTGAACTTAGACAACCTGTCTTTCCTTTTCTGAAAGAACAAACTCTTTTAAAAAAAATAACAACTCTGTTTTCTTTGAGAAATACCTGAACTTTATCTTCTGCTGAGCTTTCACGCTGCTTGGAGAAAAGCTACAACAAGTCTTCTTCTTCTTTCAACTTCTTTGACCTTTAAAGAGCTTGAACTAGCTTTGATACCATGTTGGAATTTCTGAAAATTCCAGAACAATATGGAGAGAATAATACTCCCCTTCTAACACAGAGAATAAATGACAGAGATTTGCAGAATAAAAATGTTCTTTCTATTTCATTAACAGAACTAAAAACTATTACAAAATGTCTTCCTTAGTGGAGGGATTCACAAAATATGATCAAGACTGCTACAGACGCAATGCTCTCAAAAAATTCTCTTTGTTTCTCAAAAAAAATTAAAACACTCTGTTTCAAATAACGCACTGCAGTGCAAAAAAAACTATTTTTTGTGAAAAACGAAAAACATTACATTACATTTCTATTTGCCTCGCGGGCTTTTTGACTTTTTTATTCCGTGCATATTAAATAAAATTAAAACAAAACTATAACTGCATCGGGTCCGGTCTTAAACAAAAAACAACTGATCAATCAAAAGCTCTGATCTTCGATTGAGAGTCGGACGCGATAAGCCAATATGAAATCCACTGCATAACCCCATCGGGTCCGGACTTCAACACATAACTCGTGACCCTTTTAAAATTCCGATTCGATTGTTATCCAGACACGATGACCAAACTTAAATCCGCTGCATAAGTCCATCGGGTCCGGGCTTTAAACAATAACATACGACCATCCAAAATCTTCCGATTGCGATAATGCGATCGGGCCCAAAACAAAAGGGTCCCAATTCAATACTTGCGATTGTATAATAACATGCCGCATGGTCTGTGGGACCAGTGAACCTCGGCTTACGGTGGAGGGCGATTGTGATGGCTGTGGTATCATATGTGAACGTTCCGCTTGCGGAACTCACCACATCAACAAGACACTTTGAACTTTGAAACATATTTGCTGCGATTTGCGATTGCGATTGTGATCGCATCGCATCGCGATTCTTTACATCAACAAGACACTGCAAGTTAAAATTGCGATTGCAATTAGCACTTAAGTGGTGGGGACCACTTGTCGTGCCTTTTCAAAAACTTAAAGTCTTTCGCCGTTTAAACAATTTTCTTCATTTTTGGTTGTTGAGGGCTTAAAAGCCAGAAATGATTGTTTTTAAATAAACTTTGTTCTTCCGTGCTTTGGAACCACAAAAGTTTTCGTTCCCTTGCAAAAATGGCTATGCCCATAATAAAATTAATTATCCTCTGCAATAGTGGCTGCGGCCCATCAACATTGATTTCATCCTTACGATTTTCCCATTCTTCTTTGAATGTACGGTGCATTGAACACAAGCTCCTCTGCTGCTGCTGCCTCTATACTGTGTTTCTTCCTGCTCTCAAGACACGTAGATGACTTTAATATTTCAACAAAACCTACATTAACTATCCCAACAACCATAATTACAACCTCACCATAATTACATTATAACATAATGATGAAAAGTTAAAAATAATGTTATTAGGAGAGAAAAAAAAAATGAAGAGAAACGTACATCAAAGTGAAACTTAAATTTTAAAGCCTTTCACGCCATGTGATGTACTATAAAATACAGAGAACTTAATAGGTAAATCACATCAAAATAAAAACTGTGTATTAAAAACTAATGACATGTATTCAAACCTAATACTAAAATGGACAAATCCCATCTTGAATCGCTCAGCTAGTGGGGGTGATGGTAATTGTAAATCCCTCCATGTAGTTTGCAATAATCAGTGTTTCAAGTATTGTGGGAGGGTTTCTGGCTTTCAAGCTTCCCAAGACTTTGCATTGCCCTCTGTATGAAACCATGGCAGCTTTGGAGCATCCAGTTCCCACCACCTATGTTTAATTTAACTGTTTCAAACACAAGAAAAATGATGAAACATTTAAATGGTGCAAATATATTATTGCCAAGCGATTTGATTCAGCATTGTTTCTTAATTTTTCTGAAATCATAGTATTTTTTTTATGTAGAGATTTGCTGAGGTGGACAAGAAATGCATTTGAAAGTCTATTCCTAACTTTAGTTTTTATCATGTCATTGGTTTTAGCTATTCAACACCGGTCTAGTCAATATATTGTTTGGCTTCGACGAAATCAAACAAAAACACAATTTATTAATGAAAAATAACGAAATAAAATATGTATAACCTCATGGCGATAAGTTTATGTTAAGTGGATTCCACGAAATCAAACAAAATCACACTTTATTAATGAAAAATAGTGAAATAAAATATTTATAACTAAACCAAGATAAGTTTATGTCACGTGGAAACATGATGCACTATTAGGTGAGTTGCCTCGAATTCCTCCCCCTCATGCCACCTTTTTACTACATTTTTAAGTAACCTCTCTTTTATTCAAATGGGTCGACATAACAACTTTAACATTTATAGATTAATTATTATTTATCTACATATTTTGGGTAGCTAAATAATCCAATACTCTTTTGTGGATCTCCTAATGTTCGGTTTTGATACTTAGCCCAGAATGTTGATAAGAAAAATTTCCAAGCGAGACTCCAAACACTCTTACTTAGCCCAAAATGTTGATAAGAAAATTCTCCATGCGAGACTCCAAAAACTTTCCAATGCAAACCTGCAAAAACACAAAAACATTAAAATCTATAATTTCTTGCTTGACACTCAATATTTAGTATGGGAGGTAATGCAATATATATATATATATATATATATATATATATATATATATATGAGATTATGGTTAAATTCATAACGAAACTCGTATGACTAAGAATCTATTCTATCTACAAATATTTTGTCATGCTCTTATTTATCATGTAAACGAGAAGAACATTCTACTTAAAGTTGAGTACCTCTCTAGTTGCCAACATTAATTGAGAAGAATAAAAGTCTTAAAAGTTACAAGTTTTTATGGTATAAGGGTAACACTTTTTATGACATTAGATAGAGAGATCTCAAGTATACCAAGTTCCAAATCAAATAAAAGAAGAAAACTCGTTAAAATATTAAACGTCAAATTATTAGTGAGAAGCGTGACATACTACCTAAAGAAAGCACATGGGTGGAGTAAAGAATGTTGGCTTTATAAAGATATGTATGTTATGATCCTAAAGCGAGCCTATATTAGGTTAAATGTACATGTAATATGTAGATGTATATGTAATAGGGTCAAATTAGTAATGAAAGGTTCACATGTGTAATATCCCTAATTTTGATCTTTCATTTAATAGGATTATGGAGTTTATTGGGCAAGTGCTAAGCATAGCACAATTTTGTAATCTCGGCATTGGAGACATTTTTGGTACATGGGACTTAGGAGAAATAAAAAAATTTAACCTTAGTGGAATGTGAGGGCCACCCCTCAAGGAATACATACCCTTTGGAGGAAAAATTGATTGTGTGGGAAGGAGGTCAAATATTTGGCTAAGGAACCCACAAGGAAAGGTGAGGCAACAATTATAAATAGAGGGTTGAGGGTAGCATGGAGCACATTTTTATAATTTGACATTTTCACGTTGTTGCTCAAGTTGTTCAGTTGAGTCACAAGTGTTGTTTAGCACCAGAAGTTTCCAACGAGAAAATCTCACCCTCTTAGTTGGTGGACCACGAGTGCCACCCTAGGGAGGTAATATATTGCTACTGGGTTGAGAAGATTTGTGGAGTTTGAAACCCATTTCAGCAGGTTTCCTTCAACCAATTTGTACTCTAGGGAGGACGCAGTAGGAAAATTGTATCACTCTTTTTAGCTAGTTCAAGTCAGGGGTGTTTTTTACGAGAGAAATTTAGTGACGCTGCTCCAGAGGCTGGAAATTAATTCTTTCGGGAAGGACGGTTTCCCTTTTCAAGGTCTGCACAAGGGGTTCGCTAGACAGATTTATGTGGTGTTGGGTGTTAACACTGGAAAATCGTACAAGTAGAAGACGACATTAATTAATGTTAGACAGAAGGATTTACAGGGCTGAAAGACATTAGAGAATTTGGAAAGTATTTAAAAATCTCTCAGGTCTAAGGAAAAATCAAATTTGAGCAAGTCATAAATGCTTTTGCGCACATAATCCTTCATGAAGAGCGCCTTTGTGCGCCTTTTGACTTGAAATGCGTGCAATCCCGGGAGTGGCGAAAGTCACTTTCCGGGACCACAAAAAGTACACTCCAGAACAATGATTCCTCACTTGAAGCTGCCTAAGGATAGCCACCAAATCCTCCTTAGACATCAAGGGAGCACAGGATGGAATATTTCTGGCACACAAAGGAATCATCCCCCTCTCTTGGGTCACCATCCACAATGTACCAAGAGAGGGAAGGAGGATTTGAATTCTCCTATATAAGGCCACCATGAGATGAAGAACTTGAGAACACATTATTATGCTGGCTAGAAATTCCCAAGCAATACCAGTAGTGTGTGATCCGGAGTTGAAGATCGAGGGGATTCAATTGTTGGACCTCCAACAAGTTCAGTCCACCATAGTAGAGAGAGGGAGACTTTGCACCGAGGCAAGCTTGGAAGTAAAAACATCCTTGCGTCGGGACTTACAACCCATGTTCTAGGGGGCCTTTGGAAAGAGGGTTAAAGTTTCATCCTCATTTCCTACCAACACTCAATAAAAGGGGCCGAAGAGCCACCGTTTGGATTATTACAGTTGTTTGACTCTATTCAGAGCTTTTGTTTATTTGTTTTAGTTTTAGTTTATATATTCATGCTATTTCTCTAGCTAGTATGATTATGATTCTAGCTTGTTCCACTAACTTGCTTGACTCCGCTTCTTTTTCTGCCTGTGACCAATAACTTAAGTGGGTAAACCACACCCCTTAAGTTGGTGTGATTTTTTACATGTGTGCACCAAACACACTAACACAGAATTTGTGACTCCACTAACATTTATTACCAAGTTTATGTGGTTGTATCTTTTTGCAGAGACCCCTATCTGTGCTGTGGAGTGGATCTGAATTTCGTCATTTTTCTCTTGTAGTCCTTAGTTCATCCCAAGTGACAGACTGAAGCAGAACAACTCCAAAAATTGCTTTTGTAGGAATTTGCATGCTTTTCCCTCCCACAGACGCGCCCAGGGCGCACATTCAGAGCTAACCTGCACGCAGACATCGCGCATGTTTCAGCCTTTTGCGTGAAAAACACGGAAAGAGAAATTTCTCCCACATTTCTATACGTTCCTACTTGTAAAGTGCTTGGCAGCCCATAATACATCTGCCAGCACTGGTTGAGGTACCTCGCAGCTTGCTAAAGCTCACTCTTAGTTACTTTTTGTAGGCTTAGTGTCAGTTTTATTTCAAGTTGATTTTTTCAAAGTTCACACATAGATTAAGTAGGGGGGGGGGAATAAATTTCATTCCGAAAGAATTTTATGTTTTGTAAATTTAGGTACCAACACACCTAGATAACTAGCTAAAGTAAGTGGCCCAAGTCCATGCATGCTTAGCAAGTTTCTTTTTTCGAGTGTAAAATTTGTTAGTTTAGTTCAATTTTTGTAGTAGGATTTCGATACTAGGATTGAATTGTCGATAGAAGAGCAAGTAATCTTTGTTGCCTTTGTACCCTTTGGTGATCCTAGGCAAGCATATGAACACTCTCTATTCACAACTCGCCATCTCTCTTTAGTTGATCACATAGATTAACAAGGAGAACTAGAAAGCGGCCCATATCCGCACATGTTTTTATTTTAAGCAAGGAACAATACAACATAGTTTAATAGGGGATTTTGAAAAGGATCATCACATATACACACGTTCAAAATATGTGCTTGTCCAATTTTTGTTCACACACATCCACCCACTAAAAAAACCAAAGACACCTAAAACTAACTTAACCAAACTCACTAAATTCTCCCCATAGGGGCCACAAAATAATTTATATTTTAAGTTAGGATCAAGGGGGTACACATCCAATAAGCCGCCTTAATCATTCTTCATATTGAAACATAGAAGTTGACTATTTAGGGATCTTTAAATCCACCTATCATTCCACGGAAAAGAAAACTCAAGCGCGACAGAGACCCATTTTAGAGGGGGTTAGGCTTAGGCGTAGTATGTGTGGTATCAGTTGAGGCTACTTGACCCGGCTGATAGTCAGTACTATTAGCTGAATTACCAAGAAGCCCAAGACTCGAATGCTCACATGGGACGGTGGTACTTAGTGGCCAAATCTAAGGCATACTTTCCCTATAGGTGATGGTGCAGGCAAGCGCCATATCCTCTACCCTTACCTTGGTGGATTTTCTTCGGCTGACTGGGGGCATCGTCAACTCTTATGGGACATTGTGCCAGCACTCACAAGAGATCTTCTCAAGGCCCAGTTACATTTGAGTGTGTGAGGACGAATAGGTCTTCTAGGATTTGAGTATCATATGCAAACAAACAAAAAACACTTTTTTGATTGCTTGATCATATAGAATTAATTTAAAGGGAAAATTTATTTTATTTTCGCTTTGTTTTATGTATGTGACCATAATTTTTCTTTGATCATAGACTCTATCCTCTCAAATTTTTCCAAAACCAGACCTAGTCGACACCAGAATGGACCCAACGGGACCTCGTCGATCTAGGCATCTTTTGGACCTCCCCCCATTACCAGGAGGGGTTCTAGGTCTTTCGTTGTTTAGGCATTAAAGATGGAATGCTGCCACCATTATTGGTTCGTCCTTTATTGGGGAATCCTTAGTTGGTAACCCTAGTCAGTCTCCCAACACCACACACTACAAGGAAAATACCCGCTAGTGGATGTTTTTGAGGAACCACAAAGAAAAATAGCCCATACATCCATTTCTAGCAGAGGTTACTAGAGGAGGTTGGCGGGCGGAGGGTTTTGCGGATGTTTTCCTATTGGTGCTCTTATTGTTAAAACTCGTCGCAGTGCTCCCAAAAAAGAACGCACCGGTGCGGACAAAATCATTGGCACACCAAACACCGTGCACTCCGTGCACACACACCCGGTGCGTCATAATATAATAGAGCACCGGTGTCTCACAACTTGTCCGTGCCGGTGCATTATAAAACACAATGCCAACACCAAAACCACCCAGTGTAGTAGACAGAAACCGCACCTGTGCATCATAAAAACATGCCAAAACACAAACCAACTGGTGTGTTTGTAGCAAACAGTACCGGTGCGCCTATAAACAATGCGCACCGGTAAAAGGTTAAATTAAAAAAATATTTACTACAAAAAACTCGGATTTTTTAGTTTTCCAGTGCTCCTAAGCTATCAATTACCGGTGCGCACGATACCATAGAACGCACCAGTGCGCACCGAACATTGGCACAACGGGCAGCGTGCACGAAGTACAAACACCGCCGGGGCGTCCAATTACTGTAACACATTGGGGCGTCAATACTCTTCCGCGTTGGTGGATCATAAAACACCGTGCCAAAACAGGAATGAGCCGGTGCGTTCTTCTCTAATAGCACCGGTGTGCCAAAACCGCATGCACTGAAATAACGTTATATAAAAAAAAAAATTAAGGCCAAAAAACCGGTGCTTTGCGACTATTACGCATCAGTGCTTTACCATTACGCCGCCCCAGTGCATCATCAAATTTTCGCGCCGAAACTGAAACATCCTGGTGCGGTTTTATTTAATAGCACCGGTGCGCTTAGAAAACCCCGCGCACCGAAACAGGTTTAATTAAAAAAAAAATTACGGCCAAAAAACTTCATTATTCACTTTCTTCAGTGCTCCAGAGCTCTCAAGACCCAGTGCTATTTCCTTATTTCTGAGTTTCCTTGACATCGATGCTCTCATTGCACCCATTGCACGCACTGCTGCTCTGCATTGGCCACCAATCTCCAGCTTGCACTTTGAAAAATAGTGGGAAAATTTTATTTTCCAAATCTTATAGCCAATATGCCTCCTCGACGGTGAAATGTACAGGTATTTCTCTAGTTTTTCTATAATTAAGCCTTTTAGCGGATTAGAAATTGAAATAAACTTAAAAATAACCATTAAAAAAGAAGAAAAAAAAAATTGTCGCGCAGTGCGCTCGAGCTGTTCGGCTCGCACCGAATAGCGGTGCTACCTGTAAAATTTACAGGCAGCATCGCTTCCGGTGCTAATGGTAACCACACCATTTTCGGCACCCCGAATAATTTTAAACTAAAATAAAAAATAAAAAAGGCGGTGTGCTCATTTATCTAGATGCACCGTTCACCCCGACAATCACAGTGCGATGCGTTCACTGCATTTTTCGCCCCAGTTTATGTCAGCGCACCGCATTTTGCATTTCGAAGGGTCAATGGTGCGGCTGGGTAAAAGACTGCACCGTCAACTTTGTCATTGTCATGAAGTCGGTGCGCTGACATGACTATACGCGTTGGGGCGTATATTTTAGTCAGCGCACCGCTAATTTGAATTATATACAGTCCACGATGCTTGAAAAATAGACATCGACACCGAATCCGGTGCAGTATGTTTCATTAGGGGCCCCGGGGATGGTGCGCTAAAATATTAGGACGCACTGGTACCGGTGCGTGACTGTTTTTATGGAGCACCGACTTGTATGTTTGTTTTTTTCAAAAAACATTATATATGTATATTTATAAATACATTTCTATTTTAATAAAAAAAAATAAAAAAATTATTTAATATGGCAATGATTCAGAGAGAATAGGAGCAACAACAACAACAACAAGCAGAACAATATGACATGATTCGCCAATGGGAGGCGAGAGAGAGGGAGAGAGATGGACGCCCTTGCCCTATTACTGCAGATACCCAGGAGATCCTTCAGCAGGTAGGCCTCCTCAAGTTCTATGAGGAGGCTATTTCCAGCCTAAAGGCCCATAGTGTGCTTTTGAGACATCTTATCGGCAGGTGGAATGCCCACCAACAGGGTTTTCAAGTTGGTCCTGACCAGTGGTACACACCCACTGAGGAGGACATTTATTTTATTACAGGACTATCAAGGAGAGGGGTGGATTTTCCCTCATTCCCAAACGTGCCACTTGGTTGTGCAGCAGGGAGTCAGTTAGTTTACTCCCAGAGATACATTGGAGCACATGTACTGTCTCCTTCAGAGTTTCAGGTACCTGGAGGTCAGTTACGTATAGGTGCTTTTGGTAGACAGGACATGCAGTGCCTCTCTATTATCGCTTCGATCATTTCGCACAACACCAGTGATGGGAAACACATTAGTTGCTCGCTTTTATATTACGTTGATTCTTTAGTACAACAACCACGACTTGTCAAGTGGTCTGCCATTTTTTTGCGACAGTTTTGTATGGCCTTAGATAGATGTCGTGCTTATGCACAAGGGAGGGTCAACTTCCCTTTTTCTTTAGAGTTGTTTTGTTTATTTTTTGAGAGGCTTCCAGAGATGAGACCTAGTTTTGTTCGACAGCCTCGTAGGCCGATGTTCGAGGCCCAGCTGTGCATGTGGGGGCAGATGATGCCCAAGAGGGGAGACACTATGTTTCCAGCGAGGATATCACATGATTCGTTGGACTTACTAGCCAGCGTTGGCGGGCTGCATCCCTTCATTATGGTCCCATGTCCTTATGCTGGACTAGATTGGCAAGGGTGTCCCAACATCCTCATCACTCCTGATGAGCCGCCAGATGATAGAGGTAATATTAATGTTTTATTTATATTTATTCTAACATGTTCTTTAACTTGTTTTTATTAAATTGTGTAATGAAATTGTCTAATTATTGTTGTGTACTTGTATATATTTTACAGACATTGGCTCTTTTGATGGCGATGAGATGTCGGATCCACCACATGATCCAAGTGTCAATCGTGATGATTACGATTAGGAGATGGTTGATGTGCCACCGGAGGATGAGGCTGGTGGCGCAGCAGAGAAACGTGATGATCCTCATGAGCCTCATGGTGCACCGATACTGCATTTTTCTAGGCGTGGTCAACCTGAGACCAGATACCGGATGGAGTTAGCTAGCCAACTCTGTGGATTGATTTTAGATGCAGGCATCAGGCCCGCTCATTATAGAGAGATACAGGGCGATGATAGATTGCTACAGATGTGGAGAGGCATCTCGCGTGACATATACGGCCTGATGCGGCATGTCGTAGGAGCTACGACATCTATTACACGATTGAGGAGGATTGTCCATAGTTATAGACATAGTCGAGCTGTGGCACGTGATGGACAGTCCGCCAACAGCGACTTAGATGCATCTCGTGATCGTTCACCTCGCGGCACGCCTGATGATCAACATGAGGCTCCACTGCCAGCATCTGACACTAGTCATCATGGAGATGAGGCTAGACCATCGGCCACGTCCAGTCAGCAGCCTGCAACATCCATCATGAGTACTAGTCATAATCATCATGAGCAGGTTGGACCATCGACCACCGAGGCTGCAGTACTATTGACTGAGCATGCTGCCTCCACTACTATTGCGCCTCATATTGATCATGTTGTACTACCACCAACGGATTCATCCATCAATATTGGTGATCATCATGATCATGAGCAGGCTAGTCGACCATCGACTGTCGAGGCTGCACCCAACTTTACTGAGCAAGTCACAACCACTTGTACTAGTGTTATTGATGTTGTTATACTACCACTAGCGCCAGATCCATGACATGATTTATATTAAAGTTGTATATTTTTAACATTATTCAGTTATATATATATATATATATATATATATATATATATATATATATATATATATATATATATATATATATATATATATGGTCCATGCAGTATTTTATGTTCATGTTGCAATTGTACTTAATTTTCATGTTGATGATCATCATGATGTGGTGCATATTGTTAGTCATGTTAGATATGTTCATTTAATGTTTAGCTTGCAGATAGATGTGTATATGTGATAGGCGCATGAGTTATTTGACATTATATTGAGATGTATATTTGATGTTTGTGTTGTGATGATGTTAATATATAATGTTAATTTGATGTTAATTGAATGTGTTTATTAATCGAATATGATGTTTGTACGATGGTTATCATGATCGTGATGATGTTTATTAATTAATTTAATATTATTAAATGACCATGATATTTATTAAATATTATGTCGTGAATATAATTGTAATTTAAATTTTAATTCTATGTAAAATTGTAAAATTGTATTTGTATTTGTACTAATTGTAATTTTAAGTGTAATTGTATGTAAAATATTTATTAATGTAAATTTTTAATTGTAATTGTAATATTTAATTTATTCTGAAATGATTGTAATTGTATATATGAAAAATTGTAAAATTGTAATTGTAATTCTAATTGTATGTAAATTTCACAAATTGTAATTGTATTTGTAATTGTAATTTTAATTAAATTGTATGTAAAATATTTGTAAAATTGTAATTGTAATTGTAAATGTAATTCTATGTAAAATTGTAAATGTAATTGTATTTGTAACTGTAATTTTAATTGAATTGTCTGTAAAATATTTGTAAAATTGTAATTGTAATTGTAAATGTAATTATATGTAAAATTGTAAATATAATTGTATATAAAATTAAAATTGTAATTATAATTCTAATGGTAATTCATGTATGTGAAATTAATGTAAAATTGTAATTATAATTTTAATTAATGTAATTGTATGTAAAATTTTAATTCTATTAATGTGAATGTTTTAATTGTATTAATGTGAAATGATTTTATTAAAATATTTAAATTTGTAAATTTGCAAATAATTGTAAAATAACGAATCTAAAATAATACAAATTTTTGTAACATAAATTTTAGAAAATAATGAAAATAAATTTATGTAATTTATAATTATCATTATTTTATTATGATTTTACATATGTAAAGTTTAGAAAATAATGCAAATAAATTCATGAACTTTATAATTATCATTATTTTATTATGATCTTACATTTAAAAAAAAAAAAAGCTTTAAAAATTCTGGTGCGCTTATCATCCTAACAGGCCCCGGTGCATCGTATTAATACAACGCCCCGCTGCATCACATTTCCGCGCACCGGAAACGAATAAACGCAAATAAAAAAATGCAACTCTATTTTGTTTAGGTTAGAAAAAAGCGGCAATTTGAAAAATGGGCAACAAAATATTTTTGAAAATCTAATTTGATAAAATAATTCTTTAAATACTAAACACTTTTCATTATTTCACTATTTTTGCTAAAAAATTTCAGTCAGATTTTTGCAGGACAGCACGAGGGCACTGTGGATGGCGAAATACGTTCGAACAGAAATATTCAGGCAATCAAAAACCAAAACTCTGGTGATTCAAGCCCTTTATCATAGAATTTCAAACCATTTCGTGATTAAATTTAATTCTTTCTTTTACATTTTTTCTGCAGTTTTTTATTTTTTTCCTGCAGTTTTATCCATTTTTACCTTGAACCCTTCATTTTATTGTTTTTTCCCTTTCTTCTCCCTATTTTTGTGATTTCAGAATTAGGGTTTTTCATTTTAGATTGACATCCAACCCACGGGATGACTTGCATAGTCAGATCCCAATCCATTCGGCCATTGCATGAATTTTTGAAAAAATGGATATTTCTTTATCGGTGCGCCCTGCATACGCCACCGCACCGGTGCTCTGTATTATTATAACGCACCGCCCAAGTTCTGTGTCGTAAAAAAATGAAAACATTTTTTTAAATCCGTGTGCCAAATCTGAAATAGGGCACCAATGCTCTCTTTAACTAGGAAAGCACCGTACGGTGTATTACACCGTTTTTGCGGTGCGTTTATAATACCCCACGCACCGTTAGGTCTATTACATTGTTTTTGTGGTGCGTTTATAATATCGAACGCTCTGTACGGTGTATTGTACTGTTTTGCGGTGCGTTGTTAATATATCAACGCACCGGAGGTGGTGCGAATTTAATGAAAGGCGCACCGGTGTCTCGAGATTTATTTTCTACCTGAAATGTTGAGAATTTATTTATAAATATATTAATGAATGATATGCTACAGGCTTCAGATTGATAAAGAAATGACTGACAAGATATCAAGTAACAAAAACACTGTTAACACATCAAGAAAAGAAAAGAAGGCAAGTTCTTTGTAAATTCTTTATAAAAAATATTATTTTTGAACTATATTTAACTTTAACTAATATGTATTTTTTACTGTGTATCATGCAGAACCAAAAAATGACAAAGCTCAATATGATTATTTATGATCTACGACCAGAAGAGCGTAAAAGTTTAATGGAAAAATTGCAAAAATATGAATCAGGTGAATGAAACAATTCTATCGATCCAATATGAGTTTCTTTTTTTAATTATCATTAATAATGTACTTAAAATTATTAGATAACATGTGTCAAACAGTCTACTAATTCACATCTGTTTAATGTTCTACAGGGACCAACAACTCAGAAAAGGAATGTTGTTCTAAAAAAAGAAAAAAAATAGAACATGCAAATGAAAATGAATTGCTCCTTGGCTCATCTGGAGTGGTGCTGGAAGTTAACGAAAGGGGGAAAAACTTTTACAAAAGTTTGAGGGATCTAGTGGAACGCATACAACAACGTGCTTCAAATGTGATATGTAATCATTGAATTTTTTGATCATTAGGTACAATAAATAAACAATTTAGCATTAAATATTAATTTTCAAGAATTTTCTTGCAGAAAAGAAAAGAATATGGAACCCATTCAGCACATAGAATAGGACGACAAGGAAGAAAATGGTTGATCTCTAAGTTTGTGAGTAATTGTTACTTCTTTATAACAACTTAACTAGATTTCATTTTTGTATTTTTTAAGTTGTTTTACAAAAATCATCATTGAATGTCTTCAAATAGGTGCTAACATACAAAGAAGAACTATCAGACGAATTGATTGAAATTAGGTTAAATATGGGTTGTGAGTATATGTTGGCATATCATAATTTAATTATGGAATTTGTAAGCATCTATCGATCTTGTTTTAATTAGCTCCTTCTATAATTAATAGAACAAAAAAATCTTTTATATTAAATATATGATTTGTTATGGGGTATAAAACTTGCATGAAACAAAGTATGGAACTGCGCCAACAGATGAAATTTTGAAAGATGGCATGGTACACGGTTTTGAAGAATGTGTACAGTTATGAGTCAATTGTTGCTATGTTACGTCATTTTTCTTTTCGATTTACATTGATGTATATTATTTAATATTGGAATTTTCATTATTCTCACCAATGTACACTCATTTCAGTTTATTTTTATGTTTGTAGATGGAAAGTGAAGAAGAAGAAAACAATCAACGCCGTGAACACAACATTCTTGAAAATAATCCAAGTCATGGAAGTAGCTCTAGCAGTGACAACAGTTCAAGCGAAGAATGATGATCACTATGTAATTTGGATATCAAAGCAAGGCGTTTTATTTTTTGAAATATGTCTATGAAATCAGACATTTTGTTTAATGTAATGGACATAGTGTCCCAATTGAAAGACAAAGGGATACGAATAATTGTCCCATTTTGTATGATAAAGACTGTCTTTCTTATATATATATATATATCTATATATATATATATATATATATATATATCATAAAATATGTTTTAATTTATTCTATTTCATTCTCCATTGTCGCTATTGCGTTCTCCATTGTCGTTCTCAAATGCACTAATAACAATTTAATTCATATGAATATTGTTATAAGATTATATATATGTGTCGACTTTTGATGAATAATGAATTTAAAAAAAAACCACAATAATTCTGATATGATATAACAAATTAATCCAAACAGCACATTTGAATGCATTAATTAAAATGTAATTAATATGAATATTGTTATAAGATGTGTCAACTTTTGATGAATAATGAATTTAAAACAATCATAATAATTGGACTGTCAGAGGTGGATGTTTCTAAAAAAAACAAAATGAAAACCGGTGCGTTTATGTGTCTATAAGCACCGGTGCATTTATGATTCTATGGGCACCGCACTAATACTGATTCCAGTTATAAATATCGGTGCATTTGTGTGATACTGGGCACTGGGGCGTTTATGTATCTATAAGCACTGGTGCATTTGTAGATTCCATGTGCACCACACGAATACCGATACCAATTATAAATCTCGGTTTCTTTCTGTGATACGGAGCACCGGTGCCTCATAAAGATACACGCATCGGTGCGCTCATACGACTTATGGGCACCGCTCAAATCCCAAGACCAATTAGAACGGCCCCATGCTTTGTATCACCAACACCAAGCCCGGTGCTATTGTTTTCCTTAATGGCCCGATGCATTCTCCTTCAACCGCCCTGGTGCGCTGTCTACCGATACGCACCAGTGCGTCAAAACCTGATAAGAGCACCGATGAAAAAACATCCGTAATAACCTCCAACCACCCATTTTTTTTAGTTGTGTTGAATTTCCATTAAAAGCTCTGCCAAAAACTCCGTTACCAAAAACGGATGTGGTAGCATATGTTTTTTTGACAATTTTGGCCAATTTTATAACACTAAAAACCTCCTTTATAACCTCCGCTAGAGGGTCTTTTCCTTGTAGTGACATCACACACCACTCCTCCCACGGCCCCTAGAGGACATAGGGGTGCGACCCACTCAGGAATCCAGTCGAATACACAGTAGGGTACGTTGCAGACCAACCCTCTTCCTAACCAGAACTTTTTGTTTTCACAAGTTGCAATGGTGTCAACCTCCCAGTCACCTTTCTTAGCTTCATTGAATCTACCTGATTTAACCAAGCTGTCGAATGACCCCATCACACAAAACCCTACATGGCCTCCCATGCCCATAAAGTTCCCTTCGGGTATTCCAAATTTAGAAGAAAAGCAAGTGGAAGACCCAGGTAATCATGTCATGACCTTCCACCTATGGTGCTCATTGAACAGTATCATTGACGACATTATTCGATTGAGACTATTTCAACGCACTCTGACAAGAGTAGCTACGAAATGGTACGTGGAGCAACCCTTTGCTTCACATGGAACCTTTAACGCCCTCACCACTGTGTTCCTAACATATTTTCAGCTACCCATTCACTATGATTTCGGAATGGAATTACTAACACATTTTAGACAAATCCCCGTCGTCCATATCTCAGACCATCTCCACGAATGGAGGCGGTGTCGTATTTTATGTAAAGCAAAACTCGACAACCGGGTTCTTTTAGATTTTTTCCTGGAAACTCTCATGGCAGATATTTCAAAGGATGTGGCACAACAAAGGCCCACATTCGAAGAGGACGCCATCAGCAAAGCCCAGCAGCTTGAGCTGATTTAAACCCAGTCAGGATATATTTACAATATCCTGCTAAACGCCCCACGCCTGCAAACTTATCAAGAATTTCCAAGCGTGTCGAACTCTGCAGACGGCCTAATTGGGTCATTGACCAAAGGTTACCTAGGCAACAACAGTCAAAACCCTGGTTACACATATAGTTCTACCTATAACGTACCTCAACCTGATTTTCAAAGTCATCATATGCCTCAGCAAAATTTGACCAGTAGGGCACAAGCGTATCACCACAGATGACCCTATCCTTCGGCTTAGGGGACCCAATACACAGAGAGAAACACTGACGGAAAAGCTCCCCTCCAATAGCCAAGTGCAAACCAGGGACTGCATTATGCTCAGTCCTGAAAACAAGACCTGTCTATGCAGACCAATGCACAGGTGAAATTTGTGTAGCCTTCCCAAAACCAACCTCACTAATATAACTAGGAGAACTACCCTCCTAACGTGGTGAAGAAAAAAGCAAAAAACAAGCCAAAAGGGAATCCTAGACAGGGGGAAACAACCATCAACGCCCGCTGTGATCATAGGCTGGAGGAAACTCCAACCAGAATCAGAGCCAAGAGCCAAGCATTGCCCAACAATAGATCAAAAGGCCACCTCTTCGAACAAACCATTCTTGTTCGATATGTGGTGAGTACGACCATTATACTCACCACTGTCCCGATCTCCCTGAGCTGAAGAAGCTACAGAGTAATCGAGGACAAGGAGGATCTTCCCAGCAGACAGTTGTGATGCAGGAACCTTTCCCCCATCAAGGGATGGTAAGCACTCAGCAAAAAAATCTAAACGACTCCAAGAAAAGTAGCCATGAAATCTACATGACTGGTGAAGAGATGTTCTTCCAAACATGGAATCGCAATTACGACACCCCACCAAACACCAATATGTCAGGAGAAAGTACAAATGCACCAACTGCACCTTTGACCATTTCAAAGATGCCTATAGAACCATTGCCAAAGATGGTGAAGGGACCCAATAGGCGAGTAGGATACTACTCCAAAGAAACCTATAATTATAGTATCGTGGATGATTTAGCACAATATCCTATTGCTATGTCAGCTTTGGAATTATTGCAATCATGCCCAAAACAACGGAAAGCCTTAATTTCTATGTTAGGCACCTTCGACCCTACCGATACATGCCTAATGGATTTTGACTTAAGCAAAGCCACCCCTAGGCTTCCTTCCATGGTCGCCTTCCAGATACTAGTGTTAGTCTAGAATATCACAATTCACCGATGTGTCATTGACGAGGGTGCATCCACATGCATCATGTAAAAAAAAATGTTTGGCAGAAGTTAGGGTCTCCCAAGCTAAAACCCTCAGTCATCACGCTTAGAGCATACGACGATTGTCCTTCAACCCTCATCGACCTCTACCAAAAAGTCCCAGTCTGCTTAGCTAGAAAGATAGTCCACATAGACATTGAAGTCTTGGATGCTCACTTGGATTATAATATACTCCTTGGGCAGAGTTATATGTACGCCATGTCAGTCATAGCCTCCTCCATCTTCCACATTATGATGTTCCCCCACGAGGACCACATCATTACTGTAGACAAATTGACGCACAGAGAGAAGCGACCCCTAACAAACACTGATGTATTTATAGCCTAAGTAGATACATCCTCGGATGCACTTTTACGGTACCAATAACATGGCCCCGGCCAGTTCAAACTGTCATTCGTTCTAGGATCATTCTTAGGGGAACCTCCCATTATCCCTGAGTCATTACCTGATGTCACAGGGGATCCGGTGTGCATGATGTCCACATCAAGCACTGAAGCTAGTCAGGACATAGACATGAGCAGTAATGGCACCAAGTCATCGTCCACGACAACCTCTCTAGCCTACGCCGCTTCCCAAACCCCTTTCCTCTACCTGCCAGCTCGTTTCATTTCCTAGCAGGTTTTGGAAACACTGGTGTTACTAAACATATTATTGGCAATACCAGTTTTGTATCTCATTCCCTCTATGGGAACAGGAGCCACTCACATCACTGCCACAGGGTTGAAGCCCCTCAGTCCTGAGGAGGCCCCACCCATCCAAGAAACGATTGAAACCACCCCTGCAAAGGAAATTTCCATTGCAAAACTGGTGATTACAACTATGAAAACTGAGAAGAGAGGAAAGAATATGGTGACTCCTGACATACAATGGGAATCACCAGTTTGTGCCATATGTGACGTAATAGGTCACCTTACCCATATCTTCCCAGAGTTGGATGAATTAAAACCACTCCTTGGCTCTGAGACAGACATTACGATGCCACGATCCCATAAAAAGGAACCTACCACCAAAGGTAAAGGAAAACCATTGCGTACCAATCACGCATGCGCTATCTGCAGCAATAATGGGCACTATACCCATCATTTCCCAGAGATCTCATGATATAGGGATGCCTTACACACCATCGAGCGATTCTATCAAGAGGATCCCTCCACCCAGGCATCTGAAAATTAACCTCGTACCATCCTATACCTACAGAAAGAATGAAGGGCACCAGAAAGACCCCCAATCATGCCCCCTCCTGTTATACATTGCACACTGTGCAATGAACGTGGTAACTTCCTCGAAGAATGCATAACCCTGGAACTACAGACAGCTTGATCAGGTCTTCGACCCTAGATCTTTTAGGAAACAATAACACCTAGGTAGGTAGATTCTGCAGATGGCTTGATCTGGTCTTTGACCCAAGATCACCTAGGCAGCAGTATTACCATGCGCATGGATCCTGCAGATGATTTGATTGGGTCTTTTCCCCAAGATCACCTAGGCAGCAGTAGTACCATGCATGTCGATTCTGCAGATGGTTCAATCGGGTCTTTGGCCCAAGGACACCTAGGAAGCAGTAATCAATACCCTTGAAACTCATACGATTCTACTCATAACGTATCACAACCTAGCTATCATGAAAGTCACCCTGGAACTCTTATACCAACTAGGGAGAAGGGAACTGATATCCCCCATTCCCCGCACATAATGGACCACTGGCACAATGGAATGCACTGGTCAATCTAGTGCAACCCTTCCTAAGCTCATCAGTAACCATATAACCAGGAGAATTATGACAATCTTCCAAATGCTACAAAAAGAAGCCGATGAACAAACAGAAGGGGAGATCCTAGACAGGGGGCAGTAACCAGCAATGCCCCCCGTGATCTCAGTCTAGGGGCAACCCCAACCAAAATCAAAACTAGGAGCCAAGTAACAACTCCCAAGGGAAAAATAGAGCTTAGAGTATCTAATCACCATACCGAAAGCAGCACTGTGATCAACACTCCATAACGCCCAGAGGCGATGCCACACATTCGCAATTTCGAAAAAATAAATTTTCAGCGTCGGCAGGTATGCCCTCTCTCATCTTCTTTTTAAAGCTTATGAATTTCAATAATATTTGATAAAGAATATGCTTTCACTTGAGATAGTTTTTTTTCCCATTATCCTTGCTTTCTTCCTCCTTTTTCCTATTTTCTTTCCTTTCTTTCTCAAATGCCAAAGTGCTCCAAAAACTCTAGGTGTCCAAGAGTGAGACAGAGACAGAGAGAATAATGAGAGAGCTCGAAAACTTAATGGAAAAAATGTACCAACTGATCCTCATAAGCCTTTTTATACAAGGGGACTCTATTTCTCTTCATTTTCAATTATTTCCCTTCAATTTCCTCCTCACATGAAACTCGTGATCTTTCATCTCCCTTTTCTCTTAATTTCCATTATTTCCATAAATAATTGTGCCAACTATGCCATTTTGCATTTCCAAAGCCTTTTCCTTTGCCTTTTCCAATTTCCTTAGCCATAATAAAACAAATGAACACCCCCTAGGATGTTTTGCCCAACATTCGGCTTGAAATATGTTTCCCATAAACCATGGTCTTATGTTTAACTTTTATTACATGGAATTTTCACCAAGGTTGTTACATTGTGACCTTACGTCTTGAAATCACGCAATGCGCAATTCCTGCTTCCCAGGACTGTTGCATTGCACAATTACAGTGCTCAAGCCCCGACCTTGGCTCCCAGAATTGTGCAATCCATCTTCCCAACTTGGCCTCAACTGCGCATTGTGAAATCTCTAGCCTCAAGCTCAACACTTGAGCCCCTGAGCTAAGTAATTGCGTAATGGACCAACCTCCGTCGCCTCCCGAAACTACGCAATGTGTTGATCTAGTGCCCATCGCCTCAGTCTGTCACACTGAACTCCATAATTGTGCATTTTTCCCCCTCAGTCCTACCTGGACTACACATTATGCAATTTCAAGGCTCGGGTTCACCCCTGACTGCTTGAACTGCGCAATTATGCAGTCACTAAGCCCCTCTTCCAGTTTTTCACCCGGTTCTGGCTCAATCAATGGATCAAGATGCATTATCTTAGACTAGGGGTTTTTAGGATGATTTCATCTCATCATGAGTGAATTGCAGATGCATATATATTATCATGCCATGACAAGAGGATGGAGAAGGAGATGAATGAGGGAAACATGCTGAAATACATCTTTGTAGCTGATCATGCAACCTAATAAACTGAGAGAGAGCAAAGGGACACTAGTTTGTGACCACAATTCAAGACATGAAACCATTGAAGACTCTTTATCACTAAGTCACGCGGAGGTGGATAGAAGGGAATTCTAAAGCAGACACATAACAAGAAGCAACAAGAGTGGCTTGAGATTTTCACATTATCAAGCAGTCCATGTCAAAAGTGTCATGTCTTGTCATGTGATGACTTGCCACATACCACACCATTATGGTGGATTATGTAATTGATGTTTCGAAAATGTATTGTAAAGTAAAAGTCCAAAGGACACGTACAAAATATGAAGATTCATGTAAAGTTGAAAAGTCATAGGAAGTCGAATAGTCATGAGGGTAGACGAAGAGTCACAAGGAAGGTGAAGCATCACCTCCTCATTGTTATATATACACCCTCATTGTATGAGCAAGGACTTTTCACCTTGGCTCCTCCCACAAAGCATTAGAGAGACAGGCTAGTTCTTTTGAGGAGTAAGGAGAGGCTCCAATTCTCCACTATTGGAGCTAGTGGTGTTCATTTTCAAAAAATAAAAATTATAATAATGGAAAATTAGATCATATAATATATAATAGCTCTAAATAAATTAAAATAATATTAAAAAATAATAAAATTTATTTTGTATTGTTAAATTAATAATAAAATTTAATTTCTAATGTTAATCTCATTTAGTTGAAACTAAGTTTATCTATATTAATTTGAACAAAACATTAATGAGCTAGAGAGCTCACCAAAAAGCACCATTTTAATAGAACATTTTCACTTTCATATCTATTTTTTCATAAGTTTTCAATCTGTTAGTAGTCCAAACTCCAATTTAACTATATTTAAACTAAACGGCACATACTAGCTACTAAGTAGCACTTATTTAATATGGACATTGAAATATTCTATTTATCATGAACAATACATTTTCTATATAGAGTTCTATAAAATTATGTTATCTAATATGGATAATATGGACATTATAGTATTTAATTATAATAGTAAAATATATTTTTTATTGATATATTTTTGTTTTAAATATTACATGTCAACTCATAGAATGTTTTACACATTATGTAATCTCAATAATATTATTTGTACATGTCATTTGTGAACTCCATATTAAATAGTGAAGGTAATAGATATGTCCCAAATATTAAAAAGCAAATTAACAGTTTATTTCAATTACTTTATGACTATATAAAATTGATGTAAAATAAGGTGAAAATTAAAGTATTTTATTTATGGTAGGCATTAATTTTCTTTTTAATTTGTTAATATAAATATTATTTTTATTTTTAAATGTTATTTTATGTGACATCTTATCTCATACTAAGGTATAAGGTGTTTCTCTATATATATAATCACCAAAATTGACTTTTATTTTACTATAAATAAATTCAATTTGTAAAAATATTTTATTATATAACTTATAAATATTCTTTTAAAAAATCATAATTTATTTTATAATCAAAATATTTATATAATTTTAATTTAATTTAATTTTATAACATTTTTAAAATAAATTAAAACTAAATAAAATAAACAATATTAAAATTGATGATGATGATGGTTAATGTCCACTGAGACCAATCTTTGGTCTATCGGACCTAAAGAAAAGAGTTATTTAATTTGATTTAAGATTTTATTCCTATGCTCAAAAAGCTTGGAGAGAAGCCTCCCGAGCTCACTATAATTTTGACATCTTAAAAGGCTAGGAAGGTCAGTATTGCAACAAAGATTATGAAATGGAGCTCTAATGTGGTTGTACGGGGGGCACTCTAAGAGGAAGTGATTTTCATCCTTGATGTTCATATTCTCACAGAGATGGCAGATCTTTTCCTTCCATGGTGTTTTAGGAACTGTCCAACAACCTGTTTCACTATGGAGCTCATGAGAGTTCGTTCTAATCATGGCTATATTAATTTCCTTCTTTGAGCTAGTTAAAACAGAGAGATTCTTTTGATCTTCTAAGGTAGGGTTGATGACCTCCTTATAATACTTTAATTTTCTTTTAGCTGCTAGATCTTTTTCACACCACATTTTTTCTTTGAACTTAGAAGTAACAATTTTTTTAATGTTATTGATGTTTTGCAATGCAAGATTCTCGTCGATCTCCCAATAATTTAAAAATTCATAATATATTTTATAATCAAAATATTTATATAATTTTAATTTTAATTTAATTTAAGTTTATAACATTTTTAAAATAATTTAAAATTAAAAAAAATACATAATATTAAAGCGGTGACTCTTTATCCCAACTTCAATTAAAAAATAGTTTGTAGATATCCCATATAAATTTGATCATTGAATAAAAAGAAATATACCAAAAGCAATTAACCATTGCTAAAAATATTCCAAAAACAATGGACTATTGAAACTATTTAATTCCAAAAACAATGGACTATTAAAACTATTTAATTCAAAAGTAAATTCCAACCATTCTCTTTCTTAATTAACTTAAAAATCTAAAATATTTATTTATTAATTATAATTAATAAAAATTAAATTAAAATTCTACAATAAGATCTTAGAATAAATGCGCCAATTAGAAAAGAAACGTTTGGAATATGCTTGGTTGCATTTGATTGAAGTTTGTGTCGATAACATCACCAACGTTATCAGTCTTCAGCGCGCAGTGCGATATGCATTATGCATTGAAGTGAAAGTAAGGCCGCCTTATTAAATCCTCTACGATTTGAGTCTTCTAAAACTTCATGAGTTGTTATTGAATCCTCTACGATTTTGCTTTCTGCAATCCCTACATCATTTTTTAGATCTTCATCTTGCATAGTTGGTTGATTCATGATTTTAACCTCTTTAATCAACTCTATTGTTGCAAACATGTCATCCTGCATTTGATTTGTATATGGAGATAGGCATATCCTCTCACCAAACAACAACTCATCAATGAGTTGCTTTTCATGCATCAAACATAACCACTCTTCATGAGATACATAATTCTCATCATATTTGACTTCACAAGTTTTTGCATCACAGGGAGTTTCTTGACTATCACATGCTACTCTATTGTCAACGACAAACATACTTTCAGTCTTGATCCCAGTTATGATGCTTTCAACACAATCACTATTTTCAACAACAACTTCATTTACTTCACCTTTCTCACTTCACTTCATGCTATACTTCATTTCAAGAATATGCCAAAACATTTTTGGATCAAATACTTCACCAAATTCATTTAAAATGCTTGACATGATGTTTTTATCTAGAGTTGATATAATGAGAAACAAGGCTACTGCACGTCTTCTTTTATCATTAGAATTCAAAGAAGTTTCTTGCACAACTTTCCATAAATCCATTGATCCTAGCAGTCCCTCTATTTTAATAGCCCAAAGTTCAAAATTTTTACCTGAGAATGATGGCAGCACGGGCATTAAGTGCTTCAATATTGCATCAATGTCGTCAAATTCAAATTCTTTCTGCTGATCCAAATATTTATTTGGATTTATGTCTTCATTATGCATTGATTCTATGACGAGAAAAATTGCATATTCTTCAATAGCTTCTACTTCTTGATCCTTTCTCCTGATATTTTTGAGTTCTCTTCGGAACTCTTTGAGTCTTTTCTGCTGACCCATTGCTCCAATGCACGCCAGTATTCACACCAAAAATTAAAAAATAAGGGTTCGAACCCCACTGTGGGCACCACACTCTCTACACTTCACAATTAGCGAGATTTTTTTTTTTTTGTCAACACAGCGGATTTCTCCTTGGCCATGCTGCATAATAGACTACACTTTATTCCTCAACACTTTCCTTCACACGGCCGATGACCTCACAACCCTTGCTCATGACCAAAGACTCCTTCAACACATCAAAATCACCGTTCCAATCAGCGCGCTGGTTTCTTCAGCAGCTCCACTTGACTTCCTCACGTGCACTCGGCAACCAACGAATGGGCAACTATCAAGCTTCACCAAGGCAGTCAACTTCCTCAGACTGCCACGAGAGCTTCAGCTCTACAAGCCTCCGACTACTCTTCTCTGCAGCACACCTCAACTTTTGACATCAGGCCAATATGCCCTCCATGCTACACACACACACTCAGCAGAAATTGACAAAATCAATGGAATCCTTCAAGGTTTTCCAACATAAAGTTCACCTTCAGGCAACCTCGAATCACCACGGATCCTACTCACCACTCAATCACATTTATTCTTCCTCCACGCTGGGTATTGAATCCAGATCTCAATGCAACATGCAAACTTGTCTCCCAATCAATGCAACTATTTGAACGAGTTTTTTTATTTGTTTGTTTTTGTTGAGATCTTCCTCGGTGACTCACTCGCGTCAACAACGTCTCCAAAGAGAATATATTCAAGTTGAAATGCGCACCAACAAATTTTCTCCAGGAATTAGTTCCTAGCTGTGGCGATCCCACAGGCTGCTAACTTGCCACACTTGGCAACACAATCACTTTTCAACACAGCTGCACTCTACTTGACTTCCTCAGTAAGTAGCACAACACTCTCCAAATGTGCTCTCACACTTCGACTATACTTCCACAACTGCCACAAGTCTCTAAGAGACCAAGTCTTCACAGATTTCTTAACAACAAACCTCTTTAACGTGCTCCAACAACGCTAGTACGTAGAATTATTTATCTCCCTGGTGCAACTCCACACCACTGGTCGCATGCACAAGCACAAATCTCCACGGTTGGCTTTGAACAGCTAATCACAACACCTTCTCTACCTCTATACGTAGCTCCTTATCACAACAAGCTTCTCCTTCTCCCGTAGCTCAACCAGGATCTTCAACGTTGGCCACTTCACATGCACTCTGTGTCCACACTCACACACTCACCAGTCAATTCAATCACAGCTCTCAGAACATAAACACTCTTGCATGCACTCACCCCTGAAAACTCCAAGCCAAAACCATCGGCTCTGATACCATGAAAGTGAACGAAAGACTCCAGAGAAGGAGCCCTAATACCATATCAGAAAACAAAAGGATCCAAGAATAGCTTGTTGATTTGCATTACAAGAAACAGATATTTATACAAGGCAGAGAAGCTTCTGGATTCTGGAATGTCGGTGGAGATAGGTTCCTCAAGAAGCTAGATCATCTCTCCAAAAGCACCAAGACGACTCTTTGCATTTAATTCTATCATCCGAGGTTGGTTGAAATTACTATTTATCCAACACTCTTATCCCTGCTACGATGTTTTTATCAATCATTGTGGCCCCCACTGTATACACACCTTTGACACTCATCTCTACCATTGGCTTCGTGACCATGGATTGCAGGTCTTTCTGGACGACAAATAAATGATAGAGGGGCATAACATTACTTCTCAATTAGAAGCTTTCATTAGAGGAGCCTCCGTGCAAGTTGCCATATTCTCTCCTACTTATGCGAAATCAGAATGTAAAATGAGCTCATCTAGATGGTAAAATCGGGGGCTACCATTCTTCCCATGTTTTATGACATTGAACCCTCTGTGCTCCGTTGGATGGTTAGAGTCGGAGCATACGGTAAAGCTCTCCAGAACCTCCAGTGGAAGACAACACGCGAACCTCAAACTGGCTAAGAAAATCCATGCTACACATCACTTTCTCATGTTGCGGGTATAAGTGGTTTTGTGCTGCACCCGTAAGTTGAATCTCCCGTTGCCCTTTCCTTCCAATTCATTTTATTTTTCAATTTGTTAGATCTTCATATTTGGTTAGATCTTAAGGTGCTACATATTTGGGTAGATCTTTTTTCCCTACTTACTCTGCACTCTTCCCTATTGTTTAGTGACAAGATTGAGCTCTTGGAAAAGGTCGTGCTAGGCGTTATGAAAAAAGTTTCAAAAACACCCTTGGTTGTGGCAAAATATCCAATTGTTTTGGGCGAGAAACTACAAGATTTTGAAAGAATGGTGGTATCGAAGCTGCATGAGTGTTGGAATTTAATTCCAACTGTTGCACACAAATGTAGGACAGAAATTTTAATTGTTGATGGAAATTTGAAGGACGGATGGCAGCATCAACAAATCTCCAAGTCTGATCTTCACGCAACCACAGTCTCCTCCGCCTTAACCATTCACCCACCAGCAATGAATTATGCACCAACCACATTTAATCTAAATTGAACACGCAACCAGCAACATTCCAGGGGCAGACGGTATGAGGAGCCAAAGGGAAAGTTAATCTACTGGGGGAGGTGATGTCAACTTCCTCCAGACCAATCAGATGAACTTCATGGGGTAAAGAAACTAGTGAAAATGTTTTCCAAGCACTCCCCAGAATATGGAGTGAACAAAGTTTTTATGTTTTGATTTAATTTTTATATCCACCGCATTATGTTTTATTTTTTACTTTGGGTTAATTTTTATTTACCGCGATACATTTGTTTTAAACTTTGGTTATATATATATATATATATATATATATATATATATATATATATATATATATAATGTAATATGCCGTGTGTGAAATACAGTGGACAGTGTATTGTTTTGAAGAAGCCCGAAGGAAGAAAACAAGAAATAGACAGAGAGCAGTAGAGACTGTGTGTGTGTAATTTTTGCTGAGAGAAGTTAGACTGCAAAACTGTGTGTGTACCAGTGAAGGCAAAGAGAAAATATAGAGCGCAAAATTTCAATAGCACTGCGTGTGTAGCAGTTAGCAATGTCATTTTTTTTGTAAATCAAGAACGCTGCAGTTTTGAAGATATCATTTTGCAACTATCCAATTTTTTTTTATTAATGAAATATATGTTCTGCACATCTTTGTCTGCGTTTTATTTAAATCTCTTTTTTTAAAAGAGGGATTTTTTTTATTCCTCTGTGTGTTCGGAATTGTTCAGAAATTCCAACATGGTATCAGAGCTAGTCCAGGCTCTTTGCATTTGTCAAAGAAGTTGAAGGAATAAGTTTGTTGCAGCGTTTGACTAGCAGATTGAAGGCTCAGCAAAAGCAAGGTATTTATCTAAAATATAGTTTTTTGTTTGGATAAAAGAATACAGTCCAAATAACTGTAAAGAAGAAGTCTGTTAGAGACAGAGTCTTTTTAAAAAACAAAGTTTGTTTCTCAGCAAAGAGACAGTTCATTTAAAAACAAATTCAAGTTTTTTTTAAAGTATAGTTCAATGAGCTAGCTATGGCAGGAGCCAGCACAAGCACGAGTATAGGAAATACTCAATTCCCACAGTTCAATGGGAAGAAATATGACTATTGGGCAATCACAATGAGAGCCCTGTTTGCCTCTCAAGATTTATGGGAGCTAGTTGAAGATGGTCTTGAAAAACCAACAGATGAACAAGCATTTTATGCCTTAACACAGGCAAAGAATGATTTTCTGAAGAGTAATAGGAAGAAGGATTCAAAATCCATCTTCTATCTCTATCAGGCAGTACATGAAAGTATACTTCCAAGGATTACAGCAGAAGAGAGGTCTAAGGATGCATGGAATACTCTCTAGACATCCTACCAAGGTATGGAGAAGGTAAAGATAGCAAAGCTTCAATTAATGAGAAGGGATTTTGAAGTCATTTGCATGAAAGAGTCTGATACAATAGACTCATTCTTTACTCTACTGATTGGGTTGGTTACCCAAATGAGATCTCATGGAGAGACAGTAGCAGAGAGAAGAATAGTGGAGAAAGTGTTGAGGATCTTACCCTCAAGGTTTGATGTGATAGTCACAACCATTGAAGAGATAAAGGATCTCTCAAAGTTTACGGTTGATGACCTTCATGCATCATTGATGACATATGAACAAAGATTGGGTGGAACAACAAACTCATCTTTGGAGCATGCCTTCAAGACCCAGATGTCTTTTGGAAGAGGAAGAGGTCAAGGCAAAGGAAACTATAGAGGAAAAGGTAGAGGCAGAAGCCAGAAGTGCTGAGTAAGAATCAGCCCAGCAAATACAGGTGGAAGGGGCAACAATCAAAATCAAAACCAAGGCCAAGGCAGTAGCCAGCAAGGTGGAAAAAATCAAGCACATGGACAAAGGTATGATAAATCCCAAGTCCAATGTCATTACTGTAAGAAGTATGGCCATTATGCCAATGAATGTAGGAATAAACAGAGTGACATGGGTAATAGACCTAGTTCAAATTTTACTAAGGAAAATATCAGTCAAGAAAAGTTGTTTTTAGCATGTAATATGGCTGAAAAAAAGAGTGAAGATATATGGTTTCTAGATTCAGGATGTAGCAACCATATGACTGGAAACATTTCTATGTTTTCCATGTTAGATGAAAATTTAAAGTCTCAAGTAACATTGGGGACAGACAATAAGGTCTCTGTCATGGGAAAAGACAGAGTAAGTGTTTTGACAAAGAAAGGAGAAGAAAGATCCATATCAGATGTATACTATGTGCCTGGTATGAAGTGTAACCTCTTGAGAATTGGACAACTCATTCAAAAGGGGTACAATGTTTGCTTTGAAGATGATGTATGCACCATCATGGATAAACCACCAAGCAAGCAATGCATTGCACAAGTGAAGATGACAAGGAACAGAATTTTCCCTCTCAAGATGAGAGCAGATTTTAAGAAAGGAGATGAAATTGCAGCAGTGACACAAGAGACATTCCAAAGAGAAGAAAAAGATGAAAATTGGTTATGGCACTTGAGATTTGGACATCTCAAGTTTGGAGGTCTAAATTTTTTGCATAGGAAAGGAATGGTAAATGGATTACCATTGATTGAGAAACTGGACAGCCTATGTGAAGGCTGCATCTTGGGCAAACAACACAGAGAAAGCTTTCCATCAGGAATGAGCATAAGGGCAAAGGCACCCTTAGAAATTGTCCATTCTGATTTGTGTGAACCAATGAAAACACCATCATTAGCAGGCAACCACTATATGCTGACTTTTATTGATGATTTCACAAGAAAAACATGGGTTTATTTTTTGAAATTTAAAAGTGAAGTGTTTGAGAAATTTTTCCACTTTAAAGCTCTTGTAGAGAATCAAAGAGGACAAAGTATTAAATTCTTAAGGACAGACATAGGAGGAGAATATATCTCCAAATATTTCCTGCGTTTTTGTAGGAAAAATGGGATAAATAAACAATTTACAGCAAGGTATACACCGCAGCAAAATGGAGTTGCTGAAAGGAAAAACCAAACCATCATGGGTATGGTAAGAAGTATGCTGAAGGAAAAACATTTGCCAAAATAATATTGGGTTGAAGCTTTAAATTGTGTAGCATATATTTTAAATAGATTCCCAGCCAAATCTGTCATGAACAGAGTTCCGGAAGAAGCGTGGAGCGGCATAAAGCAGCATGTCACCCACATGAGAGTTTTTGGTTGTGTGGCTTATGCACACATTCCAGATCAGCTAAGGAAGAAGTTGGATAGTAATGGGGAGGAGTGCATATTTATTGGATACAGTGAAGAATCAAAGGCATACCGACTATATAACCCATCCACCAAGAAGTTTTTTATAAGAAGAGATGTACAGTTCATTGAGGAAGAATCTTGGGATGGAAGCATAAAGAAAACAATGAATGTTAAAAGTTGTTTGTCTCATGATGATAACGAGGAAGAGATGGCTAAAATACATCCCTCATTAGCAACACCACCTCCACCAACACAAGGACAGCAAGGGACACCACAAGCAGGAATGAGAACACCCTTGAGAAGTGATGACAACGCTTCTCCAAGCACATCACAAGGAGCAGATTTGAGTGCTTCTACAAGCACAAGTTCAGCAAGTGAAAGAGGAACTAGATTCAGAAGTTTGAATGAAATTTATGAGCAAGAGGCAGAAAATGAAGGTATGAACTCTTTATTTGCATTGTACTATCATGTTGATGATCCTATTCATTTTGAAGAAGCTATAAAAGATAAGAAACAGATAAATTCTATGGATGAAGAAATGAACGCAATAGAGAAAAATAAGACATGGGAATTGGTTGATCTCCCAAAAGGTAAAGAAGTGATTGGAGTGAAATGGGTGTATAAAACCAAAATCAATGTTGAAGGTAAGATTGAAAGGCACAAGGCCAGACTTGTTGTCAAAGACTACAAGCAGCAACAAGGAAGAGATTAAGAAGAAACATTTGCACCGGTTGCAAGAATGGAAACAATAAGCGCAGTGTTGTCCATAGCAGCACAACACAAGTGGAAAGTTTACCAAATGGATGTGAAATCAACAGTCCTAAATGGAGTATTAATGGGAGAGGTTTATGTTTAACAACCTATGGGATATGAGAAAGCAGGCCAAGAGCACAAGGTATGCAGATTGAAGAAAACTCGGTATGGGCTAAAACAAGCACCAAGAGCATGGTTGTAATATTCCCAATTAGAAATAGCTAATTGGAAATATTAATTTTGATTACTTTTACTTAATAAGTTAAATTATAAATAAAGTGGGTGAAGGGGACACTTACTCACACTTAGGATAAAAGAGTATTTCCTAAAGCCACTTGGGAGGCATGATTATTTGGCAGTGTGGGACCTAGAGGCCAGGTGGTAGCGTAGGAAAAAGTGACAGTGTGGGCAGTGTGGGACCAAGCTAGCACAGAGAGATATGGACAACATGGCTCCAAGGGAAAGCACAGTTAATGGTGGGGACTAGGTGAGAGTAAGGCTCTCCAAGCATAAAAAGGGAGAGGGTCTATTCATTTGGATTCATTCTGATTATGCATCTTTGATATTTGTCTTTTGACATTGAGCACACTTGTTGTTTAGAAAAGTCTGCACGTACTGTTCAGTACACCGGGTGTCTCCGTGCGGAGATCCCACACTAGAAAATTTGGTAGAAATTCCGACGGCCAATTCGTCGCTATTCCGACACATAGTCGTCGCAAGAGCGACAGTTCGAGGGCGGGAAAAATGTGGTTTACCATACCGTCGCAGTTCTGACGCAATTAAAAAGTGTCGCACTATCGACACTTTTTCCGTCGCTTCCAAACAAGCGTCACTCTTCCGACGTTTCCCAATCCGTCGCACTTCCGACCTTTGTAAATTGTCGCACTTCCAACGAAATGTGGTTTGACGTTTTGAACATCGCTCTTCCGACGTCTGTAAACTATCACAATTACGACGAAATGTGGTCCAACGTTTTCAACGTCGCTCTTCCGACGTTTTTAAACTGTTGCAATTCCGACGCAATGTGGTCTGACGTTTTGGACATCGCTCTTCCGATGGTTGTAAACTGTCACAATTCCGACGAAATGTGGTACGACGTTTTGGACGTCGCTCTTCCGACGTTTGCAAGCTGTTGTAATTCCGACGAAATGTGGTATGACGTTTTGAACGTCGCTCGTCCGACGTTTTTATACTGTCACTCTTCCGATGTTTCTAATCTGTCACAATTCCGACGCTTACAAGGCGTCGATATAGCGACGACAAGTTCAATTTAAAAAAAATAAATAAAACTTTAAAAGAGGAAAAATGTTGTTTTGAATATATTATATGAAGTAAAACAGTTCATGAAGTCATTACATTTTCACATCTGAAGATTGGAACCCAAATATCCATCCAGAAAAGTGGAAGTCCCACCCCAGACAATGATAGAAAAATACCCCATGTCACATACAGGGAAATGATATAAAACCCAGTAACGGTCCACATGGAGATTATCGACAATCTTAGAAAGCATCCAAATATGCCCGAGGCATCTATAAGAAAGTGAAATAGCAGTATGTAGAATAGTAAAGCAACAGATAGAGTACCGACGTCCATTGTTCCAAATACAAATTAAAGTACCCAAAATCCTTGAACAGAGAAAAACGCTAATCATGTGAGGAGTGTGATATATCCAAAATATAAAAAGACCATCAGACCATATCAATAAACCAACAACATAGACCAGCATCACTAGTTTTGAAGGCAGAGTGATAAACATTAATCATTTTTTTTTCACAAGAGAAAAAACGTTGTTTTGAATATATTATATGAAGTAAAACAGTCCATGAAGTCATTACATTTTCACATCCGAAGATTGGAACCCAAATATCCATCCATAAAAGTGGAAGTCCCACCCCAGACAGTGATAGAAAAATACCCCATGTCACATACAGGGACTTGATATAAAACCCAATAACGGTCCACATGGAGATTATCGACAATCTGAGAAAGCATCCAAATATGCCCGAGGCATCTATAAGAAAGTGAAATAGCAGTATGTAGAATAGTAAAGCAACATATAGAGTACCGACGTTCATTGTTCCAAATACAAATTAAAGTACCCAAAATCCTGCAACAGAGAAAAACGCTAATCATGTGAGGAGTGTGATATGTCCAAAATATAAAAAGACCATCAGACCATATCAATAAACCAGCAACATAGACCAGCATCGCTAGTTTTGAAGGCAGAGTGATAAACATTAATCATTTTTTTTTCACAAGAGAAAAAACGCCGTTTTGAATATATTATATGAAGTAAAACAGTCCATGAAGTCATTACATTTTCACATCTGAAGATTGGAACCCAAATATCCATCCAGAAATGTGGAAGTCCCACCCCAGACAGTGATAGAAAAATACCCTATGTCACATACAGGGACTTGATATAAAACCCAGTAACGGTCCACATGGAGATTATCGACAATCCGAGAAAGCATCCAAATATGCCCGAGGCATCTATAAGAAAGTGAAATAGCAGTATGTAGAATAGTAAAGCAACAGATAGAGTACCGACGTCCATTGTTCCAAATACAAATTAAAGTACCCAAAATCCTTAAACTAGTAAAACAGGAGAAATTAAGAATTCACTGTTTATAACTAGTTTAGAAGAAAACATTTAGAATAATAATGATTAAAACCAGATTACACTTAAGTACCTTCTGATTTACTCCTTTTCATTAATTATTCAGAAATGAAACACAGTGATATAATAAACATATATAAAAACTTAAAACACAAGATAGAAATGACTTATTGATCCGTAGTTTGACACATGAATCCTGTAAAAGGTCTCTAGCATCAATTCATCATCCAGCAAGCCACAAAGAAATTTCTCCAACAACACTTTATTCCGAAAAAGTCAATGTTACTGCAAAGTATATGAATCCACACTTACTACTCCAATTGATGGAGTATTTATAAAAAAAATCATACAAAATATCTCATAACAAATTGAGATATTATCTAGGATAACTAATAAGTATTTTACAACAATATAGAGATAGATGGTCTCGTAGATAAGAAAAATGATAACTTATGTTGTGCTGTTTCCTTCTTTTAAGAATGTGCTGGAGACAGGCCCTATATCTTGGCTTGCTTCTGTCCTCTTTAGTAATTCTATGTTGATTATTTCGCTTCACTGATACTCTTTAACTGCTCTGATACTCTTTGACCTTTGTTCATCCTTTTATCCTTTTTATCATTATATACTGTGGTAAATAGGCAAAAATTTATGTAAGGATAATTTTTACAAAATTTCCATCATTTCTTCCCACCATTGAACTTCTGGCACTCTGGTCCTTTGCAACTTTCTTAGTGTTTCATCAGCCTCAGTATATCTGAAGAAATTAGGCTGATTTGGGAACAAATGATTTACTTCATGCTCAAGATAAAATAAATTCTCCAATCTATCATGAAGGTTTTTCCCTATAGGCAATGCTGCTGTTGATGAACTGGTTGAAGAACTAGCTTGATTATCAGCATATTTGTCCAATTTACTTGGTTTCAATTCTCTTCAGCAAGGTAACGGTCAGCAAGCGTTAACAGTTGTTTTTTGAATTTTTTTGCATGGAAAACTGGCTAGCGCACGGAACAATGAAAATGACGCAGACACAATTTGTTTTATTTACAAAGTCAAAAGGGTGGCGGGTTTTGATTGATGACGTCAGCATGTACGATGGTTTTGTCACGGAGGGATAGGAGCGGATCTTTGTTTGGGCCGCTCGCGCAGTGAAAATCTGGACCCGAAAAAGATTAGGGCGAATTTCATAAGAAATTTGCGTCACAACTCTCCCTCCGTACGCCAGCCCAACTTCGGACCCGAAAAAGATTAGGGCGGAATTCATTTGGTTTTTGCGTCACAAAATTGGCTGACATCTGCAGGCTATTTTGGAGCGTGAATTTGGTTTGAATTATGGTTTATCGTTGTTTGAAGTCCAGCGGGCTCGACTTAAGAACAATTTTGTTTGATCCCATCTTATAAAATTTGTGTTGGTTTTATTTGATAATACACATATTTATAATAAATCATGGGAATACCACACTAGTAAACATGTGGAAAAGTTATATAAATTATTGAGAACAATCATTTTTATGTAAAATATTCAAATGTGCTTTTGGGAAATAAGAATTTGAGTATTTGGTTCATATTGTTTTAAAGGAAGGAGTGAAGTTGGAGCCTCAAAAGATGCAAGCTATTACAAAATGACCTATTCCTAAGAAAATCAAGGTTCTTAGAAGATTTTTTAGACTTACAGGATATTATTGATCATTTGTTAAGAATTATGCATGCATTTCAAGTCCACTCACATATCTCTTGAAGAAAATATCATTTATATGGAATGATGAGGCTACTTTGGCATTCTCTCTTTTAATGGATGCCATGTCTTCTACACCAACATCGATTGCACCTACTTTTGGTAAAACATTCATAGTAAAGTGTGAGGCATTAGGACAAGGAATTTACGTAACATTAACACAATAAGGGATATCATTGGCTTTTAAAAGCAAGGAATTCAAAGAAAATATTTGGTGAAATCTACGTATGAAAAATAAATGGAAGCAATATTACATGCAATAAAAAATGAGGATAGTATATCACTGGGAAGTACTTTAAAGTCAAGATATACCATGATAGCATAAATTATTTTTTGAAGCTTTGGATTTCATTGGAAGATTAACAAAAATGAGGAGAAAAAATGCAAAGTTTTAATTTTGAGATAATCTGCAAAAAGGGTAAGGAAAATTTAGTACATGATGCTCTTCCTAAAATAGAAGAGGCCTCAAATTTATATCCAATTACATTTTCTATTCCTAGGTGGCTAGAAGAAGCTTGCCATAATGGAAAAATGACAATAGTACTAAACAAAAACTAAAATTTATAAAGGATGGGATGAACTCTATGGAGCATTGGGAGTGAAAGAGAGATATACTTTGGTGCAAATGTAGAACATTTTTATGCACACAAGCATATTTGAATAAACAAATATTAAGGGAGTCCCATGTCTCTCTGATGGTAGGATGCAGGGTTCCTTAAAACATCTCAAAGGATCAAAAAATATATTTTTGGAAGGAATGAAGAAAGATATTCAAAATTTTGTAAGAGAAGGTCAAGTTTGCATAATAAATAAAATAGAGATAGTAAAATCTCTAGGGTTACTTCAACCATTCCACATACATATTCAAAGACTAGAAGATATATCAATAGACTTTATTACAGGGTTACTGAAATATAAAGGTAAGTATTACATTTTTGTGGTCATTTATATAGACAAATTTTGCAGATTTTTTTTGTAGAGCTCAAAGTACATAAACAACAAGCCAAGTGGCAGAAGTGTCCATGAAAGAAATTCATAGTCTTCATGGTTTTCCTAAAGTAATAGTAACAAGAAACTTTTGGAAATAATTATTTAATATGAGTGGAGAAACACAAGCTGCCATGAGTTCTACATATCAAACACAATCAAATGGTCAAACAAAAATAGTTAACAAATGTTTTTAAGGTTATCTACAATGTTACTCTTTAGAAAAGCAATCTTAATGGATGAAGTGGGTTCCTCAAGCAAGAATGGTAATATGATACTATCATACTACCTATCACACATCTACTAAAATTTCCCCATTTAAGGCCCTTTATGGATATCCAACTCCTAGTATCTCATACTTTTTGAAAGATAAGTCCAAAGTATAGGAAACAGAGTCACATATGGAAAATACTAAAGAAACTTTAAAAATTATTATGGAAAACCTTCAAATGACATGAAACATGATAAAAAAACAAGGGGAACAACATTGAAGTGAAAGATAATTTGAGGAGGGTAATTGGGTATTTTTTAGATTATAGCATTATAAGCAATCTTCATTCAAGAAAAAGAAGAATAAAGAATTAGCTCAAAAATGCAATGTGGAAAAAGTCGAAGTCGGGATTAAATTGGCAAGGGTCCAAAAGTCGAAATACACGATAAAGTCGAGAGTTTTTTGAAAAAGTCGGCAAAAAGTCGGCAAAACTAAAAAAATACAAAAATATTCATTTTTGGAAAAAATCTCGATTTTTTCAAAAAAAAAAAAAATATTAAAGAAACTACCTCAAGATTTTTTCGAAAAAGTCGGCAAAAAGTCGGGACTTCGAGGATAAAATCGCGACTTTTTCAGGGATGAAAAAGTCGGCAAAAATTCGGCCAATAAAGTCGGCTCCGGGAAAAATTCGAGACTTTTTGCCGACTTTTTCCACACTGCAAAACTGTTATGGCCCTAAATAATTATTCATAGGATTGCACAAGTGGTATAGAAGTTATATTTTCCTTATTATTTCATTCATAAGGTTTTTCATGTATCTTGCCTAAAAAATGTTTTGGGAAAAAATATGCCAATGTAAATAGAACTTCCAAAATTAGATGAAGAATGAAAGTTGATTCTTGAACCACAAAAAGTTATAGATAAACATTTTGTATCTCTTTGACATATAACCATTATGAAGTACCTAATCAAGTGGAATAATATTCCTCTAGAAGAAGGTACATGGTAAAATGATCAATTTGTGATGAAATACCCACGGCTAAAGGGTTCGTTTGAAGTTTTGACAAAGGTTTTGTTATATGTTTTATATAACGCGCGGTGGAATAGTTTTATTGTTTGTTAAGGTCCCACACAATGATCAAATTTGAAGGGCAGGTCCGAATTTCAATTAGAAGGGCATATATCTATGTCGCCCTTCCATAATGAAAAGCTTTAAAAAAAAACTTTTCAATTGACCACAATAAATTATTTTTACATTTCATTTTTAGAAAGACAAAACCATCAATCTTTATATTAATAAAAGATTGTTACATATACAACAATGAAGAAGGCTCCATCTTTCATTGCTTAAATATCTCATTGGCAATGTCAACATAAGTCTTGAAGACACTATTATAAGAATTTGTATACATACCACCGGGATATAGGAGATTCTTATGTGTCAGATTGTGTAATGCAATTTTGACTTTGTCTCACAAGGAGCAGCAGCATGGAGGTCTGGATTTTTCTTATAGAACTTTATTATTATTATTTGAAACGTTGTTTATAGATATGAAGACAACAATTAAATTATGAGCATGGTGGACAATTAGTCAAGCTCATGATGCCAAACCATGATGATGTAAGTTTGGAATTTAACATTTTTACATGTTAAAGACAAATAGTCAAAATCACTGACAACTTAGTATGCCACAATTAATAATCATTCCCTGTTCACTTTTGTTAATAGGTTTATGTCACACGATGATGCAGGGGCATTAGGCACTAGCCAGAAATGTAGGAGGTTTTGTCCACATGTTGTGGCTAGGAGGGTTCGAAAACATTTGAGTTGTAAACAAATTTAGGTGCTGAACAATTTCTCACCATCGTTATACTTAGACTAGTTAGAGTTGTAGGAGTCGAACAGTTTCAGTTAGTTGAATTATTATAATTAGACCTTTTTATTTCTAGAATGGTCCTCTCAGAGGAACCTAAGAGCCATATGTTATGTATATAAATTGTAATTCTTCGGATGAATAAAAGTAGAGAGGGAAGAGGAGAGTAGAGAGGGGATTTCTGCAATAAACCTCTCTGTGTGAACAATTGTTTCCAGTTAAATGATTTCCAAGATTAGTTGCCATTGAATTATCTCGAATCACAATCAGGAAGAATTGTTTAACTGTGAGGCGATTTGGCACTGATAATTCCGAAGATCATCTTTAATTTCGTAATCATTGGACAACCCCGTGAACTCACCTCCATAAGCAGTCCAGAGATTTGGTCGCCCAGAAGATCGTTCAAATATAAAATCCCGCTTTTTAACAGTAGACAAGATTGTTGTGTTTTTGGAACTCGAATTTTAGTGATTGGATGACTTACACCCGTTTGTCAAGCCTCACATCAAACCACAGCAATTGGGTGTTGCCGTTTCATATCAGACCGCTTTTTGTGGATTAGTTACATTTTGTTCACAGTGATTCCATAGGGAATGCGACACGTGGCGAAGTGACCCCTAGAAAACCACCGTTTAACCCGCACCATCGCACGTTAAAGCCCGACGTTGGAAGTCGAGCGAAATTGCCAAGAGTCGTTGCTTTGGAGAAGGGCCATCGGACGGTGTTCGCATGTTGAACTTGCCCGGAGGTTAACTAAGGTGTGCGGAGGATAGCCAGGTACGATATGAGTGTTTGATTGGTTATTGATATATATAGGTGGGGCTAGAGTATAATGAAATTTTTTAATTAAACGATTGGCGGATAATTAGCATAAGTCTGGAGCATGATTGTTGTAAGGCTGGGTGGTGAAATATAGAGCCGAAAGTTCATTACAAGTTATTTATTTAAAAAGAAACGTGGAGTATAAATACAAAGTGTTGAAATTTAAACATTGGTTATAAGGCTTGGAGATAATATAAAGTTGGGAATATAAATTAAAGTCCAACCATTGTGGATAGTATTTATTTATCAAATTCTACGAATTTGATAAATAAACTCGAAGAAAGAAGAAGTCAATTAAGACTCAGGATGGAGGAAAAGAATGGGGTAAACCAAGGGAAAATGCTGATAGAGCGATTTTAGACACACCAGCTCTCCTTAGGGATCCAATTTCAGTTTTGTTGCGTCACACGATGATCTCTCTTCTCTGGCATTTACTTGTATTGAAGATCACTATTCTAGGAATAAGGAGTTATTTTCTCAAAAAATAACCCTAGCCAAACATTGACAATGCATCAAGGATATCTTTCTATGCTTCATAAGTACATATGTTCTACTTCTAAATCATGTCTTAGAAGTGGTTGTTTTGCTGGAAATTATTCACCAGTTGGTTTCATACCAAAGTCTTTTTCACATTTTCAGCATCCAATACATGAAAAATATAATGGTTTAAAACAACATAAATATTTGAAATTTTGCAAGAATTGTCTGGCACAATTTGAATATGAATTTTGAATTCAAGTGCATGATGCTGTATAGGATCAAGTTTCATTTTGAATACCAAATGTTTCACAAGAAACTTCTCAACATGCTACCCTATAGTAAGGATTAAATGACAATATTGCATCAACTATTTCCATAATAAAAGTGCACCTCGGCCATAAGACTAAACAACTACAAATGTTGTAGATCTAACAAGACCACACAATCAAATGTATTCCACAAGGCCAATACTGTATGAAAAATGAAAAGGAGTGTGCAACCAAAAATACCTTAGGCAACTAAATCAATTAGATACACCAAACCATCAGCAAAAAGGAAAACCAACCTACTTGGCCCCAATATTTTCAACTGGGTCCTCTAATTCAACCAATAAAAAGGCCAAAACCATAGCATTGAGATACATTTCATTACACTATCAATAACAATAAAATTTGTCTCAGCCATAACCCTTTCCTTTTATTGTTGTGAAAAGCTTCATGCATTACTCTAATGTGGCTAGTCCATAGGCCAAGTAGACCATTGGGTAAAAAATATGTTTCCTTTCACCTTTGAGTTTTCAAATTATGCCTACCATATCTAAGACATTTAAGAGGGGGAAATAATACAACGTTAAAAATAAAACTAGAGCACACATCTACAAATTACCTCTTTAGCTACTGCCACACCATCATTAACTATTTTCGGAGAACCATGCTTGCTCTCCAAGACAACATTTTTCCCTTCGCCCCAAGGGTGACTCCAACAAGATCAACAAGTTTGTTCACACCGCCTGTAAGACAAATTGACAATGCTTTCAATAAGTGTGCAATTGAATTCCAGACCATATGCCAAAACAACCCTCCATGAAAAATTAAAATAACACATTAAAATCAAATATAAGTGGACAAGGAAAGATCCACCGCAGTGAAGTTTCACGTGTAGGTGACCTTCCTTTAAACATAATTTTTTCTCTGACCTGCAATTTTTTTGTCACTTAGCCATCCTTGTTGAAGTACAACTCCTTTTCCATATCTCTTGTATTAAATACCTTCTCTCTGTCGCGTAATCTCGGAGTCCCTCTTCTGCTTGAGCGATTAAAGGAAATGGGTGAAAAAACTGAAAGAGAAGACAATTGTCTGCCATAATTATCAAACATTGCACCCAACTTCTTCCCCTTTCCATTGTTACCTAATGAGGTAGATGTGGCAATTGTTGTCATACTGCCCAAAGCAGAGGCCATCTTCTCTTATCTTGAATATAGAATTACAAGATCTTCATATTAGTATGAACCTTAAAAAACATGACTCCCATTGCTAAAAACCACTTTTAAGTTGTAACAGGCAAACTAAACAACTATCGCAACTTTTGGCAACTTATGGAGCATTAAGAGAGAAACAACGAAAGAGAAATACAACCACAATCCTCATTTTAATGAGACCGGACTATATATTTGCATTAAGATAATAGAAAGAAATCACGACTATATTAAGGCCAGCACAAAACAATCTTTAACTAGCGTCTCTCGTGGCCTTCAGGTTGCCATGCTAGAGGTTGCATATTTTTAATTTAAATTCTTGACCTCTCATGCCCATCTATGAATGCATCCAATGGGATATCTACATCAAATGCTCCTTTATATCCCCAAAAACAAATTCCCTACTACAAGAGCACTAGTATTGATGGATCACCCCACACCATCCCACCCCCTAGAAACGGTGAAAAAGGAAACCCGAGAAACCTTCTGAAATATCTCAAGATGACTATATGGGTGGTTCTTATGAATCAACCAACCATTCAGAACATGCTCATCAATCCAAACCATGAGTATTATGTGACAATATTCAAGCAAGCACTGAATCGTATTTATGAAGCTATGTTAGAGAAACCCTAAACTCTCACTGAAAATAGGTGAAATGTGGCACCACTCGGGGATTGACATGTGCCAATTAGTACAAGTGGTAGAAAATTGGCATGCTCTAACAACGAGGTGATGCAGGAATGACATGAGGGAGAAAATATCAGAAAAGCCCCAAATCTAGATAACTAAAGCTCATCACCAACCTGAGATTGACAACTTTACATGATGTAACCTATGAAATCGTAAATGGAGAAATCATAGTAACAATAAAGTAACCTATGTAAAAATAAAGTCAGATTCATCCTGGGAATGGTAATGGGAGAAATCATGGTGAACAACAAGAAACATGCAGAGTTGCTTACAATCAAATAGATGAAAAAACACATACAAAAAACCTAGATAATAATCATGAACAAGCTTAATATTGAATTATGAATTGTAAAGGAACTTACAAAATGTGACATTACGAACCTGGTCAAGTGCACAAGGAAAAATATCCTGGACATGACCCTGGTTGACAAGTTGTATTGCTCATGATGCAAGAGGATTTGTACCTGCACTGCCAAGTCAATCAAAATCCATCATTATCTATACAATAAATACAAGTAATTGATGTAGTATTTTTTACTCTAAGATGCATTCTTATGATAATGTTAGAACATATGTTGAAAATGTTAAAACATACCCGAATAGGCTCCTCTTCGTTTCAAGAACAATTTATTGGAGTCGCATGAACTTGGAACAAGCCTCCCACGATCTGAAAGAGTAGCAACTATGTCAACAGTGACTTTTTTGTTGCTCCACTGGATCGAGGGAGGTTTGCTCCAAGATTAAATCACTCCAATAAATTATTCTCTACTAAATAGGGCCAACCATGTGAAGGTGGAAGCTCTTATGGCCCCTCCCCCCCCCCTCACATCACTCTCAATTCCCCAATACCCAATCTATATTTCATTTTTTACTTTCATGAGCATCAAAAAAATATTCAATAACTAACAAAAAAACAATTCAACAAAAAGTACGCAAGGAAACATTGCAATTAATGCTTGACATAAAAATAGTATGATAAATGAGTTTTTTATATAACGCAAAAAACGTTCCAAGTATGGTAACGTTTGTCTTATAATAATACAATATTTTACATTATCGAATTTTCCTTTTCTTCTTCCTATTTTTAAAGCTCCTAATTACATCATCAATATCATCATGCTCTGCTCCTGTTTCGTGCCTTTCGAGCCGCACTACTGACCTAGTTGCGTAGTCACGATGTATGGTCTCATCCAGTGACGGGGCATCGCCTACAAAAAGAGATAATATTAAATTTTGATTGTCAGTTTTTAAATATCATTGAACTAGTTCGGTAATATTAATATAAAAAATTGCAATGAGATTATTTACCTGGTGCACCAGTTGTCGCCGCTGACCTAGTTGCGTAGTCACGATGTCTGGTCTCATCCAGTGACGGGGCATCGCCTACAAAAACATATAATATTAAATTTTAATTGTCAGTTTTTAAATATCATTGAACTAGTTCGGTAATATTAATAAAAGAAAATTGCAATGAGATTATTTACTTGGTGCACCAGTTGTCGCTGCTGACCTAGTTGCGTAGTCACGATGTCTGGTCTCATCTAGTGACGAGGCATCGCCTACAAAAAAATATAATATTAAATTTTAATTGTCAGTTTTTAAATATCATTGAACTAGTTCGATAATATTAATAAAAAACATTGCAATGAGATTATTTACCTAGTGCACCAGTTGTCGCCGCTGACCTAGTTGCGTAGTCACGATGTCTGGTCTCATCCAGTGACGGGGCATCGCCTACAAAAACAGATAATATTAAATTTTAATTGTCAGTTTTTAAATATCATTGAACTAGTTGGGTAATATTAATAAAAAAAATTGCAATGAGATTATTTACCTGGTGCACCAGTTGTCGGCGCTGACCTAGTTGCGTAGTCACGATGTCTGGTCTCATCCAGTGACGGGGCATCGCCTACAAAAATAGATAATATTAAATTTTAATTGTCATTTTTTAAATATCATTGAACTAGTTCGGTAATATTAATAAAAAAAATTGCAATGAGATTATTTACCTGGTGCACTAGTTGTCGCCACTGACCTAGTTGTGTAGTCACGATGTCTGGTCTCATCCAGTGATGGGGCATCGCCTACAAAAACAGATAATATTAAATTTTAATTGTCAGTTTTTAAATATCATTGAACTAGTTTGGTAATATTAATAAAAAAAATTACAATGAGATTATTTACCTGGTGCACCAGTTGTCGCCGCTGACCTAGTTGCATTGTCACGATGTCTGGTCTCATCCAGTGACGGGGCATCGCCTCCAAAAACAGATAATATTAAATTTTAATTATCGGTTTTTAAATATCATTGAACTAGTTCAGTAATATTAATAAAAAAAATTGCAATGAGATTATTTACCTGGTGCACCAGTTGTCGCCGTTGGGACTGTTGCCCTGTCTTCCTCTCTGGTGGTAAGATCCTCAAGGGAAACATTCTCTGTCATTTAAACAAAAATTTTTATAAGGACAACCATCAAGGTATAATTAGAAAAAATTATAAGTGGAAATTAATTACCGTCACGGCCCTCACTGATAGTAGCATTGTCGGCCTAGTCCCTACTACAATGATCAGGTTGCACGTGAGGATCATCTACATTTGGCTCTAAAACTGGGTTATTTGCGTCGTCGGTAGTGTTGCTCCCCTGATTTAAACAAATTTGTTAGACATTAAATTTATGGATGAAAACAAACATATTGAAAGGTTAATGTTTTACCTTATTAGGCATTATGGATCTTGGGACCTGCCCCAAGCTTATGCAACGTTCAACTACGGCTTGATAGCCGAAATGGAAAGCGATATTTTTATCTTCCTCTGTAGTTTCTGTTCCGAAGTCATCACCTTACATTACATATGATTGTGTATTTTTAATCATATTTGATAGGATTACAAAAACGTTGGAAGGCGATACAATTAATTATAAGATGTTTAGCTACTTAATTACAATTCTTGCGGCCAATTTCAAGTAGCCGCCCTGGCCTAGCTTGTGATGGCCCTTTTTTTCAATCCTAGCTTTGGTTGCCTTTGAGGTGTCAGCCAACCTAGCATCAAAAGATTAAAGTCAGATATGACGTAGCACACTTTTATTTTAGACATAGAGAAAATTAAAGCTATTGAATTAAAGTTGTAATTTACCTTGCGGGTCTAGTTGGCATTTTTCCATATTTCTTTGCCCTTTTCTCTTTTCCTTCATGGATGAGTGCTCTCCACTCACTCTCTGGAACTGTGAGAGGACGCTCATATCTAGGGTTAAATTGCAATTACGTCCTATAGGTGTCCCTGGTATATTTCAAATATTTGCCGGCTACCCAAGCCACCGCTGTTCTGTCAAATGTGCCGACCCCAAAAAGGGCTTCTAGATAATCTAGAAGTTCTTTTTTCAGGTTGGAATTCTGGGAATTCCACCCTGTACGTATGGTTGGGCCAAAAATTACCAACGCATGGCTCTCCGGAATCCTGTAGAACTCATTGTTTCCTACACAGAATAAAACCAAAAAAAGAAGAAGATATTATCATTAATTTAAAAATAAAAATCATGATAAATATGTTTTAGATAAAGTACATGAAATAGTTAAAATATTAAAATTTACATGGGAGTTGTACATGCTTTATAGGGACACCTTCATCGTTCACCAACAACGTGCCATTAATGGTCCCTGTGGAGCTGACACGTGTAGCTCCAGGAAACGCAATAATGTAGTTGGCCATATCAGCCTCATCATTGCCAACACGTTCAATAGTTGGCTGGGTGTCTGCTTGGGCAGGGTGTGTTTCTTGGCTGGCACCTAAAGGAGTAGAAGGTGTACGAGAGGGTTGTTGGGAAATCTCTTTCCCTTGTGTCCCACTACCACCAACACCAGATTCAGCAAGTGCCAGAAAACACGACATACAAAAGAACTTTTTGTTAGTTTAGTCAATGTAAAAATTAAAAAATCAAACTATCACAATTCATCTCATGCAGAACAAAAAAAATATCCTTTTGAATTTTTATTATTACCTGATATGTTTCTAGCTGGCTCATAAGTTGTTTTATCCTCTCTTCTGTTTCAGGTGTTTGAGGCACATCTATCAAAGTATTAAATTCTGACCTTGCATCTCGTGCCTTTTTTCGCAACAAGAACACTGGAGATAGGGATGAAGAAAGCTCTTCCTCAAAGAGGGAATCATCAGGCGTACCATGGCTAGGTGTCTGCATATTTGAACAAAATTAATATTATTTCAATTATGTAAATAACTAAAATACCTAAATATAGAGCAATGCTGGCACTTTACATGTTCTTCCGCTGGCCTCTTTCCGCGATCATCCTGTCTCGGGGTTGTTCCTGCACTGCTCTGATCAGTCTGCCACATTGCAATAAAATTATAAATGTAAAAATTTGAAAACAATATCTAACTTGAAAACACAAAATGAAAACTGAAATAATTTCTAATAAGACACCGGAAGACAGAGTTAGAGTTTCAAATATGCCTTGCATTGAATTCAGTCCTGGAAACATGTCATTGCACATTAAGGCACCCAAACAAGAGACTAGTTGACAATGAAGACCTTATTGAATATATTGTTGGAGCAACTTCTAGTAAACTTGTTGTGAAGACCTTGAGGACATTTTTGGAGCAACATTGTTGAAGCCGATGGTATAGCATTGTTGGAGACGATCTTGAAGGGCCTTGAAGTGAAGCTTTTGGAGCAACTATTGAAAAATCCTTAGAGCATTTAAGTAAGGCACTTTCTATATTCCATCACCTTTTTCCTTTCAAGATCCTTTAAACGATTTTGTTGATATTTAATGTTTAAAATCACGTTATAATTCCTTGATTATATGTGTTTGGGGACTTTCCCTTTGAAATTACCCAAAAATACCCTGGCAATTTTATCTTCAGGATGCATGTCTGACCCTATTGTTCAATATTTTGATTGATAGTAGTAAACATAGAGAGTTAAGGGGCTCTTGACTTGGTTTGGTTGGGCCATTAGATCCCTAACATCTACTAGGGAGAATCCCCCTTGAGTTGGAGGAGAGCTAGCCCGAAGTGAAAAGAGGTTGGTGAGGTGTCAATGGGGCTATTGAATTACACATGGTATCACACTATAGCTTTAGGACTTTATCTTGAGAAGTGCGAGATTTTGCTATATCAATTCTCAAATTGTTTACAACACTATTGTTAAGAACTAATAAGAAGTGATGTTGAGGGGTTTTTGGGTATAAGAAACAATTTTATTTAAAAACTAGGGTTCTCAGTCCTTGGCATTCCTTCACCTGGGCCTAGGGGCACACTAGAATAATTTCACACTAAACCATGCAAACTTAAAAGTAACTTAACAGATCCATAAAGTAATAATAATCATAATTCCTAATTTCCTATTGTACTATATGATGCAAATTATTCAAACATGAAGCAATGAAGACATGCAATGTCTGAATTTCAAGATTGATGAACCAATACAAGAAGTTAGAAACTACAACTTTGATTCAATACTGTGTGTCCTAACTCCAGGAAGGAATCTAGTTTGTAGTACAGAACATGCATCGTGTATTATCAATTCTTAATTGACAACAACTAAAGGTCATCTACCTCATCAATTCCTTCTCATTTTGTGTTTTTATGTTATATTCCTTATAAAAGTGTCAAATTTCTCTCAAAGTAAGCAACCACTGAATAAAATAAAAAATAGTTGAGATATGATAGAGAAATGGTCATTTATTTCTTGAAAGGATCTTCACAATTTCTTTGGTTGTTTTTCATCTCAAGAAACAAGAAATGACCTAAGAAACTATCGTGATGTAACATAAGAAACAACACAGTGCAATGGCCATTTTCAAAGCCAAATGATGTCCATTGAGGACATGGCCTTTATTCGGTTCCTGTTTCATAGGAGTTTCGGGTAGAAATGGAACTTTGTTGTACCATTTCCAGTAGTAAAAAGGGAAAACCTTCTTTTTCCATGGGAAATAATTTACCTTTCCTTTTTCAAGATAATCTAAATCACAAAAAACATGAACTATACTGCACACATTCTTGGATAATGTGAAAGTGGAAAAGGAATACCCTACACAAGTGATGCACACATGTACATTTGAACACTAATAGATTTTTGTAGTTGAAATGCAATGCTTGTTTTCATTTAAATGTAGGGTTTTTAAAGTAGGGAGAAATAATGGCTGCCAAATTAATAAGCGTTTCTTTGGGAAAATTTAAATCTTGTATTGGGTGATGAAGATAATAGAGGGTATTGAATCTTGATTCTTGACATCTAGAGAGAACCCTACAGCCTAACACAATCCAATGGAATTGACCAAAAAAACCCAAATAGAGTCAACCTACTATAGGAGGAAGGGCCTGCAGTAAGAACTTACCATTTTGCAAGAGCTGAGGGCGAATGTTGTTCTGCAAGAGCTAAGGGCGAATGCTTCTCCAAGCCCGCAAGAGTCGAGGCAAATGCAGAGAATGCTATTCTGAAGAGTCGAGGGCGAATGTCGGGTGCAGCCGACCCTGTCATCTGTTAGTAGTTGTCACTTCCAATAGGTCAGTATGAATGTCGTCGTTGCTTCAGGCAAATGACAGGGCGAATGCACGCATGATGTCAGACGTTAATGTAGCACACACCAGTATTTGAACACTAATAGATTTTTGTAGTAGAAATGCAATGCTTGTTTTCATTTAAATGTAGGGTTTTTAAAGCAGGGAGAAATAATGGCTGCCAAATTAATAAGCGTTTCTTTGGGAAAAATTTAAATCTTGTATTGGGTGATGAAGATAACAGAGGGTATTGAATCTTGATTCTTGACATCTAGAGATAACCCTACAGCCTAACACAATCCAATGGAATTGACCAAAAAAACCCAAATAGAGTCAACCCTACTATAGGAGGAAGGGCCTGCAGTAAGAACTTACCATTTTGCAAGAGCTAAGGGCGAATGTTGTTCTGCAAGAGCTGAGGGCGAACGCTGAGGGCGAATGCTAAGGGCAAATACTATTCTGCAAGAGCTAAGGGTGAATGCTGTTCTGCAAGAGCGGAGGGTGAATGCGCGTGTGATATCAAACGTTAATGTAGCTATTGCGACGTATACGAAACAATAACATCATTTTCATGTAGCGCGCATATAAGTTTCGTATTTTTATTTAGCGCACATATAAGTGTAGTTATACCAATGGCGGAAAAGGCGTCGCTATTGTGACGAAGGCCTCCAAAAGTCGCAATTGTGACACTTAGACATTGTGTCACACTTGCGACGTTTGGAGGCAGTCGTCGCAATAGCGACGCTTTGGGCCATAGTGTCGCAATAATGACGTCTTCCTCCAAACGTCGCAATTGCGACACTTTTCTAAGTGTCGGTATTGCGACACTTTTCTATAAACATCGGTATAGCGACGGTTTCAGGCGGGATGGAAAAAATTTGGGGAAATTTCCGACATTTGGTCAAAAGCGTCGGAACCAAGTGTCGGAATTTCCGCCAAATGTAGTAGTGCCAACCTCAACCTCGGGAGACTTCGAGTGCTTGCTCGGGTGAGGAGTTCCATCTTGTTTTGTCGGAGTGGATAGCAGCATCCACAGTTGGGAGCATCCCTTGGAAGAGACAGCGCAGTCAGTGAGAGGGAGGATGCAATCTTGGATAGAGGGAGTTCTGGATTGAGGGTTTATCACGAGATTTAGCCCGGAGGAGTTGGAGAGGGATCATCCCATCCATATTCTATCATTTTGACAGAGACGGAGGCCATCATTTGCATCAGAGCATTCAGGGTCAACGTTTCTCTTTGGGGGATAACATAGTGCCTCAAGGGAGGTATTTTCGAGGGTCAGCCATTTCCAGAAAGCTCTCTGGGATTTTCTGGGTTTTGTGTGGAGAGGCCATTTCCAAAGTTTCATAATTTTTTGAGGAGGGGAACAACTCCAAGTCATATTTTCATTCCAGAAGTAGCAGCAGCAACACTAGCAACACTGGAGATTACGCAGTCTTGAGTTAGCATCCATTCCGGGTCACATCCTGAGAGTATTTCTACACTTGCCTAGTGCAAGCCAATGTGCCATCATTCTGATCACCTTTGTACTCATTCCTATATTTCAGTATTAATAAAATGGCTCAGCGTTCTCCATATTGGTTATTATTCATGTGATATCTCTCTAGTTGTTGTTTGTCTTTGTTTATGTGCTTTATATTTTTGTTTATTTCTACTTGGAATATTACAGTGGTATCAGAGCTCAAAGACTTGGATCAGCCTGTGGAGCAAATTGTCTATGACACCAGCAGGAAAATCGTACATCACCTACAGGGGAAGAAAGTATAAAGACCAAGAATGGAGGTTAGAGCTTACTTTTGGGAAAGGTGACAGCGTTCCAGTAGTGGACGCAGAGGGAGAGGAACCAATGGCGAAGGAAAGAGATGTAGGGAAGGAGTTCATAGAACTTCTCCTCAAATCAGTGTAGGATTTGTCAAGATAGATAGAGGAGATGGGGCAAAGATTCACTGTAGAGTCTACACAGTGTGAGACCTTAAGGGTTTTCCATATCGGAGAAGGCTCGAGCACATCCCATCATTTTCAGGAGCACATCACAGCACAGCAGATGGCATCACACACACCTCCACGTTCCATGATGCCTACATTCCTTGGTGCAGACACTGAGGCAGGAGCACAGCAGGAGCAAAAGCCGACCCATATGGGAAATTATTTTGTTGAGTACCAGTCCTACGATCAGGAGTTCAGAGATGCCCTCACATTCCATGACTTTGTACAACTCAAGCGGGACAACAGACCCCACAACCATCACAGGGGGAACAGGCATTCACATGATGGGGATATGCAGCGCACTGTAGGAAAATTCTACCTGTTGACATTTGATGGATCAACCAAGAGTTCAGTGAAGGCTTGGGTGGAAAAGTTGGATATATATTTCCAGCTTAACTAGATGGCGAAGACAGAGGCCATCAAGGTGGCAGCACTGCACGTAGATGGTGAGGCCCATGATTGGTGGTTTCATGGGATGGCTATGCTGGGGCACTCAGGAGTGACATCATATGTCGAGTTTACATGGAGGGTGATAGAGCGGTTTGATCAGAGGAATTGAGAGGAGCACTTTGTTGAGTTGACCAAGCTCAAGCAGACCGAGAGTCTGGATACTTATATCTCAGATTTCTTGAGACTTTCTGTGATGGTGCCTAATTTATCCGTAGCCTAGATGATCTATATGTTCATTGACGGATTGGCAGAGCCTCTTCGGGGGTTAGTCAGGTCAACGAGGCCAGCTTCACTCCATGACACAATCGGGAGGACTAGGGATTTGCAGGATGCATTACCCCGGACTAGAGCCCCTTTTACCCAGAGACTAGCATTTCAGCCAAAGGGGAAGGCGGACATGAGGGTTCCACCTCCAAAGGGGAACCAGGGCAGAGGGCCAGGAGATGATGAGACCATGAGGGATTTGAAGTGGAGGAGGCTATGCTTCACATGCTAGGAGCCTTGGGCACCTGGGAATCATTGTGCCGCAAGGAAGGCACATTACATTAAGGTATTCTCCGACAATAGTATGGAAGAGAAGGAGTACGAGGAGGTAGAGGCAGGAGGAAACAACACAACGTAGACAGGGGATCATTTGCCACCTCCACCACCAGGAGCGGGAGGTGCAGCTTTTGCACCTACCGGGGGAGCCCTTGCATCTTTGCGGGGAGTTCCCAAATACTTGACACTGCGTGTCCGAGGCATGGTGTGGGGACAACATGTATCAATATTAGTGGATAGTGGGGCCACCCATAATTTCATTGATGCCCAGCTGGTAGAGCGGAGAGGCATACCAACATAGAGCTTTGATGGATTTTCGGTACTGGTCCCAGGTGACCAGACCATGCAGTGTGCCAGGTATGTGCCAGCTTTGGCAGTGACTATGGGGACATACACCTTGACAGATCACTTCTTCATGGTGGACATTCCAGACACCAACGTGATACTAGGGGTATAATGGCTGATCACGTTGGGGAAGGTCACCACTGATTGGGAGACCTTGGAGATGGAATGGACGAATAAGAAGACTGGGAGGCATGAGAAGATTCGGGGTATGCACACCTACCCACCGCAGACAGTTTCGGCACACCGGATGGAGGTAGATTTTCAGAAGGGATACATAGAGTAGGCAGTGGAGTTACATGTTTCATAGGTAGGATCTATAGGGCAGGCCGTGCACCTAGATGTACAGTCCATTATAGACAGGTATGCCACGGTTTTTGGAGAGATACCACCAGGGAAGCCACCAGATCGGGGGTTTGAGCACACTATGGAGCTGGAGTAGGGCATCCAGGTTGTCATCACTACACCCTGTAGGCATCCTAAAGCCTATCGGGATGAGATTGAGAGGGTTATCCATGAGCTCTTAGCTCTTGGACACATCTGTCCTAGCCCCTTCGCTTCTTCAGTAGTGATGGTGAAGAAGAAGGATGGCACATTGAGGATGTGCATTGATTACAAGGCCTTGAACAAGAAGACCATGAAGAACCAGTACCCCATCCCATGGATCGATCAGTTGATGGATTAGTTGTGGGGGTCCAAGTTCTTTTGAAATATTGATTTGAGATCCAGGTACCATCAGATTCACATGAGGGAGCAGGACATTCCTAAGACCGCTTTCCAGTGTCATTACGACCACTTTGAGTTTTTGGTGATGCCCTTTGGGCTAACCAATGCCGCGACCACTTTTCAGTCATGCATGAATCACATCTTCCATAGTTACTTGAGGAAGTGTGTATTAGTGTTTTTTAATGACATTTTGATCTACAACAGGACATGGGAGGAGCACCTCCAACATATAGAGGTTGTATTGCACATTTTGGAAGAGCATCAATTTTATGCTAAGCTCTCCAAATGCGAGTTTGGGCTGACTGAGATGCTCCACTTGGGGCACATCATCAAGGTGGATGGAGTGAAGGTCCACGAGGAGAAGATCAGGGCCATCAGGGATTGGCCAGAGCCGAAGAATGCGACGGAACTTCGGGGATTTGTAGGGATCTGCACCTACTACTGAAAGTTCGTAAAGGGATTTTCCTAGCTTGATGCACCCCTTACAGACCTTACCAAAAAGGGGGCATTTAGTTGGACTGATACAGTGCAGAGGCCTTTTGACAGGCTCAAGGAGGTGATGAGCAGCTATCCGGTGTTAGCATTGCCAGATTTTACACAGCCCTTTGTTTTGGAGTGTGATGCATCAGGGGAGGGGATCGATGCAGTTTTGATGCAGGGAGGCTAACCCATAGCTTTCGAGAGCTCGAAGATATTGCCACATGAGAGGTTGTTTGCTATATACGACAAGGTGATGTTGGCCATCATGCATTCTTTGGCCAAGTTTTGGCAGTACCTAGTAGGGAACAGATTCAGGGTGGGGACAGATCACAACAACCTCCAATTCTTTCTAGAGCAGAAGTGGTTGCAGGAGAGGCAACATAAGTGGTTCAGCAAGATCCAGGCTTATGACTTTGACATCGAGTATGTCAAGGGGAAGAAAAATGTTGTAGCAGATGCACTTTCATGCAAACCGGCATCGTTGTCCTTGATGAGTTTGGAGATGAACTGGAGGGCTCAACTTCTGGTAGAGTACTCTAAGGACCATTTTGCTTGTGAGGTTTTGGACGAGCAGGTTACAGAAAATAGGTACTGGGTGATGGATGAGGTGATCTACTATAGGGACAGGATCTTCTTGACTAAGAGCTCCAAGCTCAAGGAGAAGATACTGCACACCTCACATGACTCACCGTTATTAGGCCACCAAGGCTTCACCAAGACCTATTGGGCCATCAGAGAGAGGTTCATTAGGGGAATTTTGAGGTCTAAAATGGGCCTCCTAAGAAAAATGTACAACAAAAATAGACTTTATAACAACCAATAGGATTTAAGATGATGATGTCAACCATGGGGGATGATTCACCATTTTTTAAATAAAAAAGTAAAATATTAAAAAATAATAAAATAATAAAACTACTTTTTCAACTCGTATTTTCAACTTATCTCCCAAAATTTTTACTCAAATTCCGAGTGGGAGTACTCGTTGGATGCAAAATTTAATTCCTCATCCAAGGAGTACCCATGTTGCATACTTTCGATGAACTATACTACATGGAAAATGAGAAATACATAAAAAACGTGATTGTAATCACGTTTTTTTATGTATTTCTCATTTTTCGTGTAGTAGGACCCATCGAAAGTATGCAACATGGGTACTCCTTGGATGGGGACTTAAATTTCGCATCCAACGAGTACTCCCACTGGAAATTTGAGTAAAAACTTTGGGAGATAAGTTGAAAATATGAGTTGAAAAAGTAGTTTTTTTAATTTTTCCCTCTAAAATTTGATGATGTCATCAAATCTTATTTGATTTTTTCCACTATTATTTTATAATTTCCTTAGGATGCCTATTTTAGACCTCAAAATTCCCCTAATGCTCATGGAAGGGCCTCAAGGAGGACATACTCCGACATGTCAAGGAATGCGAAGTTTTCCAGTGCAATAAGGGGGAGATTAACCATCCATCCAGGTTACTGCAGCCTCTTCCTATACCTAAGGGGAAATGTGAGAGCATCTAGATGGACTTCATCACAGGGTTTCCCACTGTATAGGGCAAGGATTGCATATTTGTAGTTGTTGATCAGCTAACAAAATATGCACACTTCTTTGCCATATCAGCACATCATACGGCAGCACAGGTGGCGTAGTTATTTTTTAGGGATGTCTTCAGATTGCATGGTCTTCTAAAGACCATTGTCAGTGACAGAGATAGCCGCTTCATGGGTGAGTTTTGGTAGGAGCTTTTTCATTTGGTGGCCACTGAGTTGACTCCAAGTACTAGTTACCACCCACAGATGGACAAGCAAACAGAGATAGTGAACAAGTGGCTGGAAGGCTACTGGTGTAACTATGTCAGTGGGTAGCAGAACGCATGGTTACGGTGGTTGCACTTGGGGGAGTAATTCTACAACACCACTTATCATATGTCCATTAGTATGTCACCATTTTATGTTTTATATGGGTATCATGCTTTATATTTTGCTGATATGATGTTCGATGCTAGCAAGGCCCCTAGGGCCAAGGATTGGATCCAAGAGAGTCAGGACATACTTTGAGCTCTCAAGGACAACATGGCTTCAGCACATAACTGGCAGAAGCTGTATTCCGAAAGGGGACGGATTGAGAGTCAGTTTGAGGTAGGGTACTTGGTCTACCTAAGGTTATAGCCATATCGACAATCTATGCAGAAGAAGAAGGGGGATGAAAAGTTCAAGCCCCGTTTTTATGGACTAGACAGGGTGACGCGCAGAGTTGGGGAGGTTGCATATGACTTGGAGCTGCCCACCAGTAGCTGGATTCATAACATTTTTCATGTGTCATTCTTGAAGAAGGCACTAGGACAACAGGTGACTGCAATGGAGGAGCTTCCACCCACAGATGATGAGGGGCATCTGGTACTACATCCGGAGGCCATTATTGACACTAGGGAGAGGCAGCTATGGAGAAAGACAGTCAGGGAGTACCTGGTGAGATGGAGGAATCTACCGGATGAGGATGCCACCTGGGAGAGTAAGAAGATATTGCAGCATCCATCATTGTAGTTGCTTGAGGACAAACAATGTTTTGCCGGGGAGGACTGTAATATTCCCAATTAGCAATAGCTAATTGGAAATATTAATTTTGATTACTTTTACTTAATAAGTTAAATTATAAATAAAGTGGGTGAAGGGGACACTTACTTACACTTAGTATAAAAGAGTATTTCCTAAAGCCACTTGAGGAGCATGATTATTTGGCAGTGTGGGACCTAGAGGCCAAGTGGTAGCGCAGGAAAAAGGGACAGCTTGGGCAATGTGGGACCAAGCTAGCACAGAGAGAGATGGACAACATGGCTCCAAGGGACAACGCAGTTAATGGTGAGGCCTAGGTGAGAGTAAGGCTCTCCAAGCATAAAAAGGGAGAGGGTCTCTTCATTTGGATTCATTCTGATTATGCATCTTTGATGTTTGTCTTTTGACATTAAGAACGCTTGCTATTTAGCAAATTTTGCACATACTGCTCAGTACACCGGGTGTCTCCATGCGGAGATCCCAACCTCAGCCCTGAGAGATTTTGAGTGCTTTCTTGAGTGAGGAGTTCCACTTTGTTTTTTCGGAGAGGATAGCAACATCCACAGTTGGGAGCATCCCTTGGAAGAGACAGCACAGTCAATGAGAGGGAGGACACATTCTTGGATAAAGGGAGTTCCGGATTGAGGGTTTATCACGGGATTCAACCTGGAGGAGTTGGAGAGGGATCAACTCATCCATATTCTATCATTTTGATAGAGAAGGAGGCCATCATTTGCATCAGAGCAGTCAAGGTTAGCGTTTCTCTTTGGGGGATAACGTAGTGCCTCAAGGGAGGTATTTTCGAGGGTCAGCTATTTCCAGAAAGCTCTCTTGGATATTCTGGGTTTTGTGTGGAGAGGCCATTTCCGGAGTTTCATAATTTTCTGAGGAGAGAAACAGCCCCAAATCATCATTTCATTCCAGCAGTAGCAGCACCAACACTAGCAGCCATTCCGGGTCACATCCTGAGAGTATTTCTATGCTTGCCTAGTGCAAGCTAAGGTGCCATCATTCTGATCACCTTTGTACTCATTTCTATCTTTCAGTATTAATAAAATGGCTCAGTGTTCTCCATATTGGTTATTATTCATGTGATATCTCTCTAGTTTTTGTTTGTCTTTGTTTATGTGCTTTATATTATTGTTTATTTCTACTTGGAATATTACAATGGTACAGTAGGATAGATGCATATCTACTGGAAAATGGGTTTGAAAAATGTGAAGAAGAACCCACATTATACATCAAAGAGAAATATGGTAAGATGCTCATTGTTGTTTTATATGTTGATGATGTTATATTCACAGGTAATGATGCTTACCTCATTGAGAATTTTAAAACAGTCATGAAGGATGAATTTGAGATGATTGATATGGGATTGATTAAATGCTTCTTAGGAATAGAAGTAGAGAAAAATGAAAATAATTTTTTTATTTCTCAAGAAAAGTATGTGAATGAAGTTTTGGAAAGATTTAATATGCAGGACTGCAAGGCAGCAATTACTCCTACGGTGATGGGATTGAAGTTAAGAAAATAAGACATCAGCAAGGATGTTGATCCAAGTTTGTACAAGAGCATAGTTGGCAGCCTCATGTATTTGACTGCAACTAAGCAAGATATTATGCATGCTGTGAGTTTAATTTCTAGATTTATGGAAAGGCCAAAGAAGGCACACTGGCAAGCAGCAAAAAGAATTATGAGGTATGTAAAAGGAACAAAGAGGTATGGAATTTTATACACCACTTCAGAAAATTTTGAATTGATTGGATATACTGACAGTGATTGGGCTGGAAGTATAGATGACAGAAAAAACACCTCTGAATATGTTTTTCATATGGGTTCAGGAGCCATTTCATGGGCTTCTAAGAAACAACCAATTGTGGCTTTATCTACAGTAGAGACAGAGTATGTGGCAGCTACAATAGCAGCATGTCAAGCAGTTTGGATGAGAATAATGTTGAGGAGTTTGTGTCATGAACAGGTAAAAGGCACAACAATTTATTGTGATAATAGCTCAGCAATAGCATTATCAAAGAATTCAATGTTTCACAAGAGAACGAAACACATTGATGCCAAGTATCACTACATCAGAGAGTTAGTGAGCAATGGAGAAATTGTTTTGCAACATTGCAGAACTGAAGAGCAGTTTGCTGATAAACTGACAAAACCATTGGGGCAAAATAGTTTTAATTACTTGAGAAAATTTCTGGATATGGAAGAAAATCCAGTATTTGAAATTAAGAGGGAGTGTTGGAATTTAATTCCAACTACTACACACAGATGCAGGACGGAAAGTTTAATTAATGAAGGAAATTTGAAGGACGGACGGCGGCAGCAGCAAATCTCCAAGTCTGATCTTCACGCAACCACAGTCTCCTACGCCTTAACAATTCACCCACCAACAATGAATTCTGCACCAACCACATTTAATCTGAATTGAATACGCAGCCAACAACATTCCGGGGGTAGAAGGTATGAGGAGCAAAAGGGAAAGTTAACCCACCGAAGGAGGTGATGTCACCTTCCTCTAGACCAATCAGATGAACTATGTGGGGTAAATAAATTGGTGAAAAGGTTTTCCAAGAACTCCCCAGAATATGGAGTGAACAAAGTTTTTATGTTTTGATTTAATTTTTATATCCGCCACATTATGTTTTATTTTTTACTTTCAGTTAATTTTTATTTACCACAATACATTTGTTTTAAACTTTGGTTATATATATTTTGATATATATATTACTAATATGAAATATATATATATATATATATATATATATATATATATATATATATATAGATAATGTAATATGTTGTGTGTGAAACATAGTGGATTGTGTATTGTTTTGAAGAAGCCCGAAGGCAGAAAACAAGAAATAGACATAGAGTAGCAGAGACTGTGTGTGTGTAATTTTTGCCGAGAGCAGTTAGACTGCAAAACTGTGTGTGTAGCAGTGAAGGCAAAGAGAAAAGACAGAGCACAGAATTTCAATAGCATTGCGTGTGTAGTAGTCAGCAAAGTCATTTTTTTTTGTAAATCTAGAACGCTGCAGTTCTGAAGATATCATTTTGCAACAGTCCAGTCTTTTTTATTAATGAAATATATGTTCTGTACATATCTGTCCACATTTTATTTAAATCTATGTGTTTAAAAGAGGGATTTTGTTTATTCCTCTGTGTGTTCAGAATTGTTCATAAATTCCAACAATGAATTGAAGACTGTGGGGGCCAAGATTGCGAGCATTGCAGGCATAGGTGGAGTTGGTAAAACCACGCTCGCCAAACATTTCTTCAATCTCAAGAGATTAGATTACGATGCATCCTCCTTTTTATTTGATGTCAGAGAAAATGAAAGGACAAGTTCCATAAATTATGTGCAGAGTAAGCTCATTGAAGAACTAAAACATACAGATATCAAAATTGAAAGTCGCGACCAGGGAATGGGGGAGCTTACAAAGCATCTCTCATTTTGTCATGTTCTAATTATTCTAGATGATATATATAACATAGATCAGGAAGTGCTTTTTCCAATGAAGGATAATTGATTTTGGTTACATCTCGTGATAAGCATGTCCTTAGAAGCTCAGGAGGCTTAGACTCGTTAATTTATATTCTAAAAGGTCTCAATAGACCAAACTCCGAAGAGATATTATCCTTTTATGCCTTCTATCAGCGCCATCCACTAACAGGGTATGCAGATTTGGTAGATCTGTTTGTAACAGTGTGTGATGGATCGCCATTATCTTTGAAAGTGTTTGGAGCTCTTATTTGTCAACAAAAACAGTCTTACTCGAAAGAAGCTGTATTGGAACGACTTCAAGAGAGGCTTCCCACTGAAATACAAGATAGTCTCCGTAATGGATATGAGTTAGGAGAAGAAATAGATACAACAATGAGAATATGGAGTATGGTGGGCATGGAAAATTTACAGAGCAAGTGTCTCATAGAGATGGATAGTGAGAATAAGAAAAAAATGCATGATCAAATTAGAGACATGGGAAGAATTATTGCGAGCCAAGGATCGATGCCATGTCTTCTTTCTCATATAGATGATTTTTTGGACCAAACGTCATCAGTAAGTGTTTCACTCCTTCCATCCTTTCTCTTTGGTTCCTAATCTTTAGGATCGCCTTATTTTATTATTTACAAATAGATCTGTGTAGTGGATTGTGGCCATACTGTAATCTATATTTTTTTTTATGGATCGATAGGGCATAACTGAAGTCCGCAGAATTTCTATGGTTCCTCATGTGCCACGGTTTCTCCTTTTTGAAATTCGGTCGTATTTGAAAGACCCTAAGTGGTGTTGGTCGGCCTAATTGTCGGATTAAACCTCTCAATATTAATTATCAATTGGGGAGTTGTAAACGCGAGTTGTACTACGTATTGGATCAGCTTAATGGTCAGAGCATAAATATATTCCTTTGTAATGATAAACTAGGTACTGGAATGAAACACACCTTTGTTGGCAAATAAACAATCTCGAAAAGGAAACCTACTTAACTAATTCTATCAAGCAAACTCCATACTGCAATTAAACTACAAAGCAATCCTTAGTCATGTAACATTCTTGCACTCACATTCTACTTTTTAAATCTCCTATGATAACTCAAAAAAAACTAATCTATTAACTCTTCTCCCTAACACTTGAAATTAATCTTGAAATAAGCAAAAGACACACACATTATTCTAATGATAACTCACACCTTAAACTAATTAGAACTATTCTTGAAAACAAACTCAGTATTCAAATTAACAAGATCCAGTTCTAACTATTACTAGAAGAAACCATTTGACTTTATATAAAATAACACTTAAAAATCCCATTGAATATCGCATTCCAAATGACCTATGATAAACCTTCTATTTAAAGATTTTAATCTAAGTGAAACAAATTATTCAAAAACAAGCTCACTCTTCAAAAGCATGCAACTCATAATGAAAAATAAATCAAAATCATGTAAATCAATGATGCAAACTAAATCACTGCTAACTGCACAATCAAATCTGCATTCAAACTTGCTCTTACAAGGAAATCATTACACTAGAAAAACAAAAAAAAAAGATCTAATTAAAAAGAGATCTAAAACAAGACAAATTCTAATCAAAAGAGATCTAATTATTGAGTGAAGTCATGGGTAAACAAATCAAATGTGCATTTAAATCCCGCAAAGATTCAAAGAAATTAGGAAATGCAAACCATACTAAAACTCAAAGCATTAAAATATGTTCTAACTCCGATCACTGAGAAATTGTTGTATTCATATGCTCCCATTATATTCGATTTAACAAGAGCGCATAATGTCATATTACAGTTCTCAAACACCAGTTATGTAATAAATAATAGTTCTTTAGTCAATTAATTTGCGCAATACACAAATGGCTGAAATTCTTTGAGATTGAACAACACATTCACACAGAAACCTGAAATGTTAAAATCGCACACATCTAATTAGCCTATGTTATTGATCAAGCTTAACTCCAGAGGTGGTCGGCCCTCCCACACCTGGAGTAAGCTGGCTTACTGCTGCTTAGGAAAGATTTAGAACATCAAAGACTGGGATGCACAATGAATCAGTGAACAACGCTACTGCTCAGAACAATTCGAAGGCGATGATGTATATTGAAAACAACATTGAGAAATTGATTTATAAAAATCACAACAATCCCTCTATCTCTATTACGCTCCTGCAAATTAAATGCCAGTCCTACATCTCCCTTACATCTTCTCTGCAACTTCGATGCTTGTCTATATCTGAGAAATAAAATTAATTCCTTAGTGCGTAGCCCCACGTTTTATAGTAGCAGAGCTGCTCTAATTAAGAGTCGATTGTTGCATAGGATACAAAATTAGGATTTAGGTTAATACAATTTGGGAAAAATCGGAACTAGAATATTTTCTTCCCAATTTTAGTTTGAGTTGGGTCGATCCAGCTTCTGGAAGAATGTGATTTCACGCACTGCTGGAAGAGGTTTCGCATAGCTAGCTAGGGCATCGAAAATGTTGGAATAGGTGCCTTAACACAAAACACGATGAGGTGCTGACCCTTTCAATGTTGGACGTTGAAGATAGTGGAGCTTGCGTGCATGCTGCTACTTATGGCCAGTTGTGAATGGAAGATCAATTACAGGCCTAATTCCTTGCAGCCACTTCACATAACGTCGAGCAGGAAACTCCAGCTGCAATATCTTATGAAACGCTCCCCAATTACAGCCACGAGCAACTTACTCTATGATTATCCAGATTTAGTGTCAAGTGGTGTGTGAGGTTGAAGCTTACTGTCAACCATCTACGTACAGGAACAATAGTTGGGCACCACCTTTGTCAGCAAAGGATTGGAGGTTGAAGATGGCAGTTTCAAAGGAATTTTTATTAAGAGTGACTCCATCTCTGACTGCCCCGAATTCAGTAATCGATGCATGGTGAGGCCGAGATGAAAGAAGTTTATTAAATCCACAAGCTTGCCAAAATGTTGCGCAAATATGAATCAGAAGTGATGAGATCAATGTCCATTTCTTGTCCGTCATTCCTAATTGCCCATTCGATTTGTTGATGCGTAGTCCAAAATAGAATAAAACTTCTCATTGATCATCACGAGTCAATTATGTTCCATCATCGTTAATTGTAATGTTTATGGTTTCGACCGGGCCTACCGCCTATAGTTTCAGGGAGATATTCGGTAATTGCAAGTGTTGCAATACTGTCAAACATGCCCAAAGGATGAAATTTATCTATCATATGACCATACATTATATATATATATATATTGAAGAAACATTGACATTGGCTCAGTCGCTTGAGAAATAAGGTTTTTGTATTCGTCCATCAATTTGAGAGTATGTTTCTCCATAGTTGTTGTTGTGTGCAATGATGAAGGCTCGTTCTACAGGTAGGGGCCGTAGTTGCTGGTGGAAAAATGAATTGTAATGTCATCCAATATCTCACACTATCCTAAATTATTATAATTCTCCATTGTCAACAGACCTGATTGGTACCCTTGTACAATTGCTTCCATGTATCTTCCATGGATATTAAATGTGAGGGCCTAAAACCCGTACATGATTGTGCTTTGGACTGAAAAACCTCATACTAAAGCAACACGAACATCAATAGATCCATTGTTCGAACACCTTCGATGTGTGACCATGAAAATGTGTAGAGAAGTGAAGTATAAAAATTGATAACAACGATGAAGTTGATGGTCACATGAGAGGGGCTTTTTCGTGGTTCTTTCGCCCCAAACATGAGCCCATAATTTCTAGGAATGTAAAGAAAACCATCATTGTCTACGCCTTGTAATAAGATGTCCTCTATGATTAGAGGTTTTTCCCATCCAACTAACATCGAATTTATTGAAGCTTTACTTGGGATTAATTTGTTAGTCAAGAACTCTGCTGCATGAAGCTCAGTAGACCGGGATAGAAATGAAGGTGCTCCAATAATGAACAAAGACACAAGTAATCAAAATGTTGCAGTAGCTCTTGGTTGGTGAAATAGCAAGCTTTCATCCATTCTATGAGTATGATAATCCGATTGTTAACCTTTGTTGTCATACACATGTATTTCAAGAAGCATTCCAACACTGTTGGTGCTAGACTTATTCTCCTCCTGCCATCATGAAAACCTATTATTAATGATTATATTACACAAACACTTATTCAATTTAATTAATAACAAGAATTTATAATTTAATTCTAAATGCCTCTAATTAACAACATAATGGATAAACAATTATTAAAACACTAGGTAAAATCATGTATTTATTTGATAAAAAACCATAAAAATTTGGACAAAGATGCAACTCAACATCCCCCCACGCTGAACTTCTTGCACGTCCTCATGCAAGCCAAAACTATAAGATGATGAAATAAGGCAGGGAAAATGTCAACAATGATTTTAGCAAGTAAGGATGAAGACACCTGATATTTTAATGCATTCATTAACCCACGACATTGCTATTATGGTACCAGCTAAAACCATGTGAAATTATAAAACAAGATCAGGTACCAAAAGTAGACATGATGGAGAAAATAGTGTTTGCACATACCTGTTACCTTGTCCGAGATGGATTCCCTGTTTTGTTTCTGCCCAAAGACTTATGAAAAGAATCAAATTTTGTTGAAAAAGTTCAGTTTCAAAAAGATAAACACAAGATTCCTGCACCTATTAAAACAATCTTGTACCTAGGTCATGCATCACATATTTAGAGGCAACTACAATCACTACACATTGTCGGCAACCAACACCTTGTGAGTGGTCATCATTGAGTAATTCATCACTTTGAATACCATAAAAATTAAAGTGAGTTATGATACCCATCAGTAACCTCTTTATTGAACACTCTAAATTTCGTTGTTATCCAGATTCAAAACTGAATTTCTTCTTAATATAGTACAATGAATAACCTTCCCTAAGGGTACCACATCATTAAAGATTCTTTAATTTTTTAAAGATAGAACTCAAAGCATCATGTTCAAATCGTCTTAAAACCATTTCCCAAGAAAAATGATGAGTCTTAGGCAAAGAGAAGGATAACCAAGCAAATCGTAGTATGTAGTTAACTTTAATACCATAAACATGGCCCTGCTGCTCGCAGGTGTCCATAACCTCAACAGGGATGTCTTTTAACCTAGCGAAATGTCAATATCCCATTTACTAGATAGAGATTCATAGTTAGCTTATTTGACCTTTTAGATGAAGGCCACTGTCCTGGCTTGGTAACCAGCTGATGGCAGTGCTACTCACAAGAAGTAACATGAATAAACAGGTCGGCTCGTGATGATACCTCTTGTCTTCCAGATTTTTGGCTGAAAGCCATTACTCTGGCTTGGTGACCAGGAGCAGTAATGTCATGCATGCTAGGTCGCATGACCGTGGTAAGTCAGCTCATCATGAGACCTCCTATCCTTCCCTAAATATTTATAAGCTCTTATTATGATTAACCTTTAAAGGTTACTAAATAAGTGGGGAGACAGATCTACTCCTTAAGAGTACAGGATGGTGTGAAAAGTTTTTAATGACTAATCATTATTGGCTAGTTACTCCACCCTACGGACTTGTTAAATATATCCCAAAAAATGACTGAAAGATTCTTTGAGTTAAGAACGCTAGTGTTCGCATAAAAAGCTCATTATGATCTTTGCAAGAGTGGCCCACCATAGGGGTTTTCCAATAGTACCTTCTAAGGGAAACTTGAAAATACATATCCGATACGACAACTTATTAGAGTGATTAATCATGGTTACTTTTTGCAAAATCATGAGGCATTAGAGTGAATTTTACTGAACAAGATCTATCACAATGTGTGTGTTAACAACTAATGTGGATCAAAAGTAGTTTTAACAACCATAAAAATTCAAAACCCTAATAGCATTATAACTGCTTTATTCATTTATTCTCCTAACCTATTTTACCCTAAGAGGCGAAAGACTCCCTTTTTAAGTATAGGAGTACTTCCAATGAAGCCATGTGTGTAACAAAATGTTTGGGGTACTCACTCTTAGTTTTAAAGAATAGACTTCAATACATACCAAAGCATGAGAAACCAGTTTCTTCAATTGATATGGTACCAAGAGTTTCTGAATGTTGAGGAAATAAGATGGCGTGATGACTGCTCGAAACTAGGATTCAATGGAATCCACATGGTTATGATTCTCCAACTGATGCAAATCTTCCACAGTTTGATATTCACTCTCTTGGAGGCATAAGGGACCAGGAGAAAGACAAAAGATAAATCCCTCAAGTTCAGGCTCAAATATCTTCTTTTCAAATTGACAAGAATGGTTGAGAGAAATTATAGGGTTTTGAGTTTCCACAACATTTTCAGAACAAGTTCCAATAAAATATTACTCCTCTGGTGGTCTCTAAATTACATATTTTCAGGGTGAATGTTCTACGATAATGGGGGAAGTTTCCAGATTCATTCCTTTTCCCAACATGGAAGATGTAGCATTTTGTTCGATAGGGGAATCAACGGAAAGAATAGGTGGTTCAAACTATTGTGCAACCTCATGGTTTAGCTTAGGGTTTAAAAGATGGTTTGGGGTAGGGTTTTGGTTAAGGCTTGGACTATGATTTGGATTTGGATTTGGGTTAGGTCTTGGTTTTAAATTAAGACTAGGTTTAGGTCTAGGGCATGGATTAGGGTTAGGTCTAGGGTATGGATTAGGGTTAGGGATACGACTAGGGCATGGATTAAGATATGGACTAGGGTTAGGGTATGGACTAAGGCTAGGGTAAGGTTGCACATGTGGTTGGGACCATGGAGGAGGATAACTTAATGGCACGTTGGAAAGAAATTGTGGTTGTTGTGGGTGCTCATATGATTGAATTTTCATGAGAGATTGCCCTAGAGAGAAGGATCCAAATGATTCTTGAGGCCATGGAGATATCTAGCTCAAGGATGACATCCAAGAAGAGGGCCACTATGGCCATGAAGTAGAGTATTCGATTGGAGGAGGATCAGAAGTTTTCCATAAAAATTCAGGATTATAAACATGTTGAGGAACCTACTCAGGAAAATAAGCATTATTCCAAGTATCAAATGGTGTTGGGTTTTGAGTTATACTTGGCAGTTGATTCGATTCCTTACTTGATTCCCTGAGTACCTTTCGTAATTGTGGCAGTGATGGGCAATGTTCGGTTCCATGACCATCCTCGCAAATTTCACAAACTTTTAGATCGCTAAGTGGACACTTTCCAAGGCAATGTTTCTTTTGACATTTGGCGCAAAGGATAAGTAGTGGTTCTTCATCCCTCTCTTTTTCCTACAAATCATCCAATTTCGAAATCAAAGATTCAAATATATTAAATTGATGTTCAAGAAAAGTATTAAATTCTGCACTTGTGAATTCTTCATCAAATGACTTGTTTGTATCTGTAGCAGCATGAAAACTCCTCATTGAATGATTCCTCAAAATACCTTCTTCTTGTCTTTAACAAGCAACTGGTACATTTTGTCATCACATGGATTAGTACGTAAGGGTTCTTACAGTACCCCAAAAATGATATAACATTGAAGATTGGATTCTGAAGATAAATGAATTTTAAAATCTGTTGGCTGAAATAAATCTCACCACACTTACATGAAAGGAAAATGCTGAATCAAAGTACTATCTAATCTATGAAAAGCAAAGAAATTTGGAAATTAAATTTCTAAAGCCTGCTTCTACTTCTACACATAAAGGAAATAAAAGTTCAAGAGATACGCAAGATGGCCAAACTTTGGAGCAACCCCACAAAAGTGGATGCGTGGCTCTTCACTCATGTATTACCGTACACTCTCTGCCCTCTAACATCCTACAATACCCTTGAAACTCTGTAAGAAAAATTTTACCTGAGCCAAAATACAACTCCCCGACAACGGTGCCAAAGTGTTGGTCGACTTCATTGTCGGATTAAACCTCTCAATATTAATTATCAATTCGGGAGTCGTAAACATGATTTGTACTGCGTATTGTCTCAGCTTAATGGTCAGAGCATAAATATATTCCTTTGTAATGATAAACTAGGTACTGGAATGAAACACACCTTTGCTGGCAAATAAACAATCTCGAAAAGGAAACCTACTTAACTAATTCTATCAAGCAAACTCCATACTGCAATTAAACTACAAATCAATCCTCAATCATGTAACATTCTTGCACTCGCATTCCACTTTTTAAATCTCCTATGATAACTTAAAAAAAAACTAATATTAACTCTTCTCCCTAACACTTGAAATTAATATTGAAATAAGCAAAAGACACACACATTATTCCAATGATAACTCACACCTTAAACTAACTAGAACTATTCTTGAAAACAAACTCAGTATTCAAATTAACAAGATCCAGTTCTAACTATTACTAGAAGAAACCATTTGACTTTATATAAAACAACACTTAAAAATCCCATTAAAGATCACATTGCAAATGACCTATGATAAACCTTCTATTTAAGATTGTAATCTAAGTGAAACAAATTATTCAAAAACAAGCTCACTCTTCGAAAGCATGCAACTCATAATGAAAACTAAATCAAAATCATATAAATCAATTATGCAAACTAAATCACTGTTATCTGCACAATCAAATCTGCATTCAAACTTGCTCTTACAAGGAAATGATTACACTACAAAAACAAAAAAAAAGAATCTAATTAAAAAGAGATCTAGAACAAGACAAATTCTAATCAAAAGAGATCTAATTATTGAGTAAAGTCATGGGTAAACAAATAAAATGCGCATTTAAATCCTGCAAAGATTCAAAGAAATTAGGAAATTCAAACCATACTAAAACTCAAAGCATTAAAATATGTTCTAATTCCGATCACTGAGAAATCGTTGTATTCATATGCTCCCATTATATTTGATTTAACAAGAGCACATAACGTCATATTATAGTTCTCAAACACCGGTTATGTAATAAATAATAGTTCTTTAGTCAATTAATTTGTGCAATACGCATATGGATGAAATTCTTTGAGATTGAACCACACATTCACACAGAAACCTGAAATGTTAAAATCGTACACATCTAATTAGCCTATGTTATTGATCAAGCTTAACTCCAGAGGTGGTGGGCCCTCCCACACCTGGAGTAAGCTAGCTTACTGTAGCTTAGGAAAGATTTAGAACATCAAAGACTGGGTTGCGCAATGAATTATGGAACAACGCTACTGCTCAGAACAATTCGAAGGCGATGATGTATATTGAAAAAAAAATTGAGAAATCGATTTATACAAATCACAACAATCCCTCTATCTCTATTACGCTCATGCAAATTAAATGCCAGTTCTACATCTCCTTTACATCTTCTTTGTAACTTCAATGCCTTTCTATATCTGAGAAATAAAATTAATTCCTTAGTGCGTAGCCTCATGTTTTATAGTAGCAGATCTTCTCTAATTAAAAGTCAATTTTTGCATAGAATACAAAATTAGGATTCAAGTTAATACAATTTGGGCAAAATCGGAACTAGAATATTTTCTTCCCAATTTTAGTTCGAGTTGGGTCGATCCAGCTTCTAGAAGAATGTAATCTCACGCACTGCTGGCAGAGGTATCACATAGCTAGCTGGGGCATCAAAAATGTTGTAATTGGTGCCTTAACGCACAACACGATGAGGCGTTGACCATTTCAATGTCGAACGTTGAAGATCATGGAGTTTGCGTGCATGCTGCTACTTATGGCCAGTTGCAAATGGAAGATCAATTATAGGCCTAATTCCTTATAGCCACTTCACATAATGTCGAGCAAGAAACTCCAGTTGCAATATCTTATGAAAAGCACCTCAATTACAACCACGAGCAACTTACTCTATGCTTATCCAGATTTAGTGTCAAGTGGCGTGTGAGGTTGAAGCTTACTGTCAACCATCTACGTATAGGAACAATATTTGGTTACCACCTTTGTCAGCAAAAGAATTGGAGGTAGAATATGGCATTTTCAAAGGCATTTTTATTAAGAGTGACTCCATCTCTGACTACCCCAAATTTAGTAATCTTTGCATGGTGAGGCCGAGGTGAAAGAACTTTATTAAATCCACAAGCTCACCAAAATGTTGTGCAAATATGAATCAGAAGTGATGAGATCAATGTCCTTTTCCTATCCGTCATTCCTAATTGCCCATCTGATTTTGTTGATGCAGCAGTCCAAAATTAGAATAAAACTTTCGCCGATCATCACGAGTCAATTATGTTCCAATACTGTTTATTGTAATGTTTATGGCTCTTCGATCAGCTTCAATAGTCTATATAGTTCTCACATATTCTGGGAAACTGCAAGTGTTGCAATACTGTCAAACATGCCCAAAGGATGAAATTTATCTATCATATGACCATACGTTATATATATTCAAGAAACTTTGACATTGGCTTAGTCGCTTGAGAAATAAGGTACTTGTATTCGTCAATCAATTTGAGAGCATGTTTCTCCACAATTGTTGTTGTGTACAATTGTGAAGGCTCGTTCTGCAGGTAGGGGCTGTAGTTGGTGGAAGAAAGATGCATTTTAATGTCATCCAGCATCTCACATTATCATAAATTATTGTAATCCTCTGTTGTCAACAGACTCAATCGGAACCCTCGTACAATTGCTTCCAGGTATCTGCCATGGATATTGAATGTGATGGCCTCGAACCCGTACATGATTGCACTTTGGACTGAAAAACCTCCTACTGAAGCAACATGAACATCAATAGATCCATTGTTCGAACACCATGGATGTGTGACCATGAAAATGTGTAGAGAAGTGAAGTATAAAAAATTATAACAACGATGAAGTGGATGGTCACATGAGAGGGGATTTTGCGTGGTTCTTTCTCCCCAAACATGAGCCCATAATTTCTAGGAATGTAAAGAAAACCATCATTGTCTACACCTTGTAATAAGATGTCCTTTATGATTAGAGGTTTTTCCCATCCAACTGACATTGAATTTATTGAAGCTTTACTTGGGATTACTTTGTTAATCAAGAACTCTGGTGCATGAAGCTCAGTAGACTAGGATAGAAATGAAGCTGCTCCAATAATGAACAAAGACATAAGTAATCAAAATGTTGCAGTAGCTCTTGGTTGGTGAAATAGCAAGCTTTCATCCATTCTATGAGTATGCTAATCCGGTTGTTAACCTTTGTTGTCATAAACATGTATTTCAAGAAGCATTCCAAAATTGTTGGTGCTAGACTTATTCTCCTCGTGCCATCATGAAAACCTATTATCAACGATATTATTACACAAACACTTATTCAATTTAATTAATAACAAGAATTTATAATTTAATTATAAATGCCTCTAATTAACAACATAATGGATAAACAATGATTAAAACACTAGGTACAATCATGTATTTATTTGATAAAAAACCATAAAAATTTGGACAAAGATGCAGCTCAACAAGTGGAATCTGTTCAATAAAAATAGTTATGATTATATGAATTTTAAAAATCTTGCAACTGAAGGTGATTATCTACAAGGTATATTGAGCGGGATTCAGTTAGCACCGCTCATATGGCTTCGCTGGTATCATTGTCCCCACTGTTCCTTGCCTTCTTGGGTTACCATGGAGAATTTAAGAGTTTTAGAGGTGGGCAGGAGAAGATTGGAAATGTTATGGCAGCTTGAATCTCAGGTACGCATATATGTGAGTTTATGTATCTTTCAAATTTCAATTCAATTGCAGATGAAATCTATCATAAGTCTTTTCTTATGGCTCAAATGTGAACATTGTAGGCGCCTCTCCAGCTGTGAGAACTAAATATCTTTTCTCCTCTTTCAGACTGTGCTAAGTCCATAGGGCAGCTGAAGCACCTCGAAAAGATTGTTGTTGGTATTAAGCGGCAAACCCTCCCACTCAAAACCTTGTCAAAAGAATTTGGCCATCTACACTCTTTGAGATGCTTAAATCTACGAGGATTTTCAAAGCTAATTTTGCTTCTTGAATCCTTTGGAAAGCTAAAAAACCTTCAATGCATCAATTTGACTTGGCCTTACAGTTTGAAGATGCTTCCGAATTCTTTTGAAAATTTACAAGTCTCCAGCTCTTCAGTTTGTATGGTGCTTCTAGTTTGAGGACGCTCCAAGATTCTTTCAGAAATTTAAAAAATCTACAGCACATCAATTGGACAGGTGCTTCTAGTTTAAGGACGCTCCCAAATTCTTTCAGAAATTTAAAAAATCTACAACACATCAATTGGACGAGTGCTTCTAGTTTGAAGACACTTCCGAATTATTTTTGGAAATTTAATAAATCTCCGGCAATTCCCCTTGTTGCGTGATTCAAATTTGGAGACACTTCTGAATTCTTTAAAAGGGGAGTAGCGTTGAATAAATTGGACTCCAAACACAACTGCATGTCTGGGCTTGAGAGGTTATTGCTATACAAGTTAAACATATGTGGGGTAGCCTTTCATGAAGGCATTTTCCTAAACCTTCAACATCTGACTTTGTGGCGGTGCAACGAATTGAGGCAAATAGGGCAGCTTTGTGGCTTGGCAGAACTTCAATATCTCGAAATCATGCGGTGTGAAAACATAAAGGAGCTGTCCACTCTTGAAAAGTTGATATTTTGAAGAAACTGATGGTGAGCGAATGTCTGAAGGTGAAGAGCATAAATTGGTTGGCACAACTCACACTGTCTGTCACACTGACCTCCATAATTGTGCAGTTTTCCCTCTTAATCATATTTTTGGTGTCCAGATATGAACAATATTCAAACCATTTTCCCACATAAATTATCAACCCAAGGGCGTTAGTTATTTCAAGACTAACGTGCACAGTATATGCAAGAGCAGTCACACAACCTGCTATCAAATCAGAGGCTTAAATAAATGAATAGACAACTACTGTAACAACAATTAAAATGGATTTCAGAATTAAAAATGTATTTACAGCAATTACAGAGTATACTGAAAAAATAGTTACAAAACCAAACTAACACATGAAATCAATGGAAATAAAGGTAACGCAACACCTTATCAGAAGAGTGGGCCCAACTCTCTAATCAGGGTTGCAAAAAACTCACAATTTACAGGTAAAATAGCAGAGTGTTGTGCATTCAATTAATTTTAAAATACTTCTATTACAAAATCCGCATGTGCTTGCTTAACCCCGATTCACAGCTCACAGACCCTCTTTATACAACTATTCAGGAAATCGTAGATTTCCTCTAACAACTACATATCTACAATTATACAATTTGTTACGACAACAACCTAGTTGCCAAAAGGAAACCATGCAAAAGCCTGAAATATCGCTGGGGTGAAACGGAGTCTGTTCCACTGTAGCAACAAGTGAAGATAGCATTGGAAATTAGGAGCTACTCCATGATTCATAGCTGTAATCTTCTTACTTTTGCCAAATCTGTAAAAATATTAGAGTTAATAACTGCAAAAGGTAAAACCTCCTTGAATATTACTTCATTAATCAAATATCCCATGTAAGATAAAAGAAAGGGGTTTGCCTCATGTGTTTAAAAACATTAATGATACAAAGAGATAGACAGTTGGGTGAAAATGGGAGAGAAAAGTATACAAATCTGGTACCCAACATCTCCCCCAATTGGTCTATCTACATGTCCTCATGCAGCTCGTCGTCTCCTCAAATCTGGGTTGGATTGACTATGACTGGCATGAAGCTATGTGAGATCATATTCTTCGGCCATTTCTGTCCCCGGGGGTTTATAACCTCCCGTCAGAACAACATCCTTCCACTAGTCTGGGTCAACGTTGTATGTAGGAGTATATTACTCGACTGGCAACCAAATAAGGGGAAACTAAAACCTCAGCCCCATCCATCTGACCCCACAGGTCTAAATGCATGCTGCAAAACATGGAATCCTCTCTACAGCTCGTGCAAAGTTAGGTGCTCCAAACGGTTGTCGTCCTCTAACGGCTAAAGATGACAACATCCACCTCCTCTGACAATTGTCCAGCACTTCCTTACATAAAATTGTAATCTGTCTGACACAGAGGTTAGCACACCATTTCTAGGTTGTCAACATATGATCTCTATGCCCCTCAATCTGTATAAAGGTAAAATGCTTATTATAAATATTTGATGACTGGTCATGCTCCTTCCTCATCATTAGCGGCCTTGTGACTTGGTTTTCCTCAAACATATCATAGGCTTTTCTCCATTTAATCTGATTGATGGTGTAGGAGGAAAAATATCTTAAATGAATATCCCCCACGAATGGAATGAGGTTAAAATCATGATCACGCCTTAAGAAGTAACTATGCATGTAGAGCTCGCACATTAAGTGTTGTCTTATGATATCATGAATTTTCAAGATACAGATAAATTGAATGGGGTCCTCAATCTCATGCCAAATTTCCTTATATATACTCTCAAGACAAAATAAAATAAATTTTTCATTAAGGAACAGGGCATAGCTATGTGCAGGAGGTCTGCAAGCCATCACCTGTTGTACCAGGGAGAACATCTTCTCCTTATCTGATTGTAGCAGTTGCACTTGTTCTTCCAATTCTTCTATTTTAGCCTTTTGTTTAGCTTGCCTCAGTCGCACCTTATCTAGTTGGTCTATGTATCCTGTAATGATCCTGGAAGCCTGTTCTCAAACCCACAATGTCTCTTTCTTATGTCCATTCGCAGCAGACTGCCACCTCTAGATCTCGACAGCCAAGAAAAATTCCCGATATTCAAACAACTATTCAATCGGACTAGTCTGTGTAGTTGCGGAGGAGACCTCAATTTTTGGCTTTACTACCCTCCATTTGTAGACTTTTACCTTGTTTTTCAACCGGGAAACTTGCCTCTTAAACTACCAAACCTCCCTCTTCAATCTCATGGTTTCATTGAACTACAACTGATACCTTTTCTTGAGAGGTAATCTTCTTTTCTCACATTATTCAATCCATTCCTGTTTGACAATAAATTCATTTTTTGGGCCTATAAAAGGCTCAGGAGGTGTTGGAATGTTGTCGGTATTAAAAGCTAGTTCTTCTATTAGGTATTTCTGGCAGGGCTCCCTATCTTCAGGGGCATCATCCTCTACATTTACCTCAGGGAATCCTGTCGTTTGGTCAGCATTTCCATCGACCATTCTATGTTCTGGTATTTCCACAAGAATCCCATCTTCTTTGCAAGCCTCTGAGTGCTCCAACTGAGATTCAACAATTACTGGGCCGATATTGGCCATGTCCTTTCCTTGGTTGAAGAACTTAAGCACCGGTGGGACAGTTATTTCCTCCATTAATCGTTGCGATGAGAGGAATCCCCTCACCCCTCTAGGCATCATAGACTGGAACAGAGAGCGGGGAATAGCTTCATCATCCTTATATCCATCTTGGGCCGGATTTCCATGCACTATTACTTCAGTCGGGGTTGATGTTGGTTCTTGTGGCACAACGTCGATTCTGAGGGTTGTTTCCCTTCTGTCCTCCTACCCTTTGTGCATTATTTCCTGCTCTGCGGTCGATACTAGTTCTTGTGGGACAGTATCGACCTCACGGGTTATTTTTCTTTTATCTTTTTTTTCTTCATGGATTACTTCCTCTTCTACGGTCAACAGTGGTTCTTGTGGAGCTGTGCCGACTTCGCAGGTTGACTCTTCTATGTTTCCCTGTTCTAGCTGAATCGAGGGTGGTTCTTGTGTAACACCCCCACTTGTTTCAATATCCATATCTGCTTGGGCAAGTGATGTTGTTTCTTGCAAAAAAAAATCACTTGCCGTCCCTCTATCTGACATTCCACTTTCCTATTCTTCATTAAAAAAAGTTGACGATTGTATGATAGTCTCAACTTCGTGCACTATATCCATAATCCCTTCATTTGTGGGTTATTTAGGCAAGGCTGGCTCTTGTGTGGAAGCCTCGACTGTGTCGCAAATTGTCTCCTCTACTCCAATTTCTTCAGGTTCCTCCTAATCAAGCTCCATTTCCACTTCTTCGGGTTCCTCCTGATCAACCTCCATTTCCATTTCTTTGGGTTCTTCTTGATCAATTTCCTCTGAATTTTCTTCCTCTGCCAAACCAACCAGAGAGGCTAGTTCCTCTTCTCTAGAAGCAATAATGACTGCTATCTCTTCTTCTGAGGATCCACAAAGTTCCTCCCAAGAGACTCAAAATCTGGTTGTTGCATGTATGACTAGTAAATGCACCAATCCTTGATTGGAGAGTACTACCGTCATCCGGCGTGAACCTCGAGCAGACTGTGCCATGTGCTGCAACTATTTTAATAAAAAGAAGGGCTTGTTTAAGGAATGCACCTAAGCCTGTGGAAATCGAAGGTGAGTTAAAATTTTAAAATGATATTTAAACAGAGTTGTGGCCGGACCCTCGCAAGTTATGTATTTCATTACAAAACCTATGACTTAGTTCCATGGATACGGTACAGAATTGCTCTCATATCCTCTGCCCAATTGGATGACGCTTTCTCCTACCTGCAAGAATAATTCAGGAAACTCTGGGAGAGGCACTCTCTGAGTAAACCATTGTTGCCCTTGTTGTCTCAGCCTGCTAACTTCTGCAATTATATCTTCTGTGATAGGAATTTCCAGTCCTCTGACCCAGGAGAAATTCTCATCCAAATTAAGCGCAAATTCCATTTTGATTCCCATGTCAAACCCCTGCAATCTATCGAAGTAGGTATCCCATCCTGCATTGACAAAGATTTGCCATACCTTTGGATTACTGCGGACCGAAACTATATTTTCAGGTTCATGCCACACAGCTAGTCCACCCATACTGTGGGGACTGTAACAGCACTCTGGAACAAAAAACTGTTGGACATAATGGTGGATACCAAATTTAGAAAAACAACACGGTGAAAATGAATGGTGGTAACGATAAATACGGATGGTAATTCTTGGAAAAAGAGGAAAATCATGAAAAATTATGGTAAGTGCAATGAAAATAATGGTAATTATTTCATATGAAATGGAAAGGATGTGTTACGGATCCTAATACGTATTTAATGATTATAAGGAGTATTGATAAAGATCGTAGGGTGTACCACACATGGAATTGTAATAATGACTTAAGAAATAATCATTACGTTGTCATTAAATTATGACGACACCCCCCCCCCCCCCCCCAACTTAAAAGTTGTCATATGCGGCATTAATGTCTTCACATGGGATATTTAATTAAATATGTAAAAGTCAAGTGGAGGCGTACCTGGCGGCCTACCTGGACGAAGTGACAGTTGGTAGAATGACGACGCAGTAATGATGTGGTTGGAGTAATAGCAATATGAGTAGCAGCATCTGGAGTGACATAAGTGCAAGTAGTAGCATTTGGAATAACAACAGTGCGAGTAGTAGCATTCGGAGTAACAACAGTGCGAGTAGCAGCATCCAGAGTAACAACAGTGTGAGTAGAAACATCTAGAGTAACAGCAGTGCGAGTAGCAACAGCTAGAGTAATAGCAGTGTGAGTAATAGCATCCGGAGTAACAACATCTAGAGTAACAACGGTGTGAGTAGCAGCATCCGGAGTAACAACATCCGGATTAACAGCATTTGGAGTAACAGTTGTGTGAGTAACAACATCTGGAGTAGCAAAAATCGAGTAACAGCATCATGAGTAGCAGCAACAGAGTAACAACATCATGAGTAGTAGCGACCGAGTAACATCATCATGAGTAGCAGTAATTGAATAACATCATCATGAGTAGCAGTAAATGAGTAACAACATCATGAGTAGCAGCAACCGAGTAACAACATCATGAGTAGCAGCAACCAAGTAACAACATCATGAGTAGCAGCAACCAAGTAACAACATCATGAGTAGGGGTTGGCTTAACGTTTTTGAGACCTAATGTGTTCATTGTTTCGGAGGTAATGATATTGATGGTAGTGCCCAAATCCACCAGTACATTTGGGATTTCAACCCCATTGATTTGTACTGTTAGAATTAGGTTTCCTGGGTCTCCATATTTTACAGGCATGGTTTTTCCTAGCATAACGTTGGACGGTCTTCCCATCACATGAATAGTTAATGGATCTCTTGGTTTCTTCCCAGGTTTCTTAGAGCAATAATCTTTGAGAGTTTTTGCATATATAGGTACATCCCTCATAGCCTGTAACAGGGGTATCTTGAAAAAAATATTTTGCAATTCCCCCAGGAAGTCAAACTCTGCTTGATGATTTTATTTATTCAGGGTTAATCTTTCTGGATATGGTGGGGTGATTGGATGACCCTGGTTAAGAACATACTGGGGAGGTGTTTTCTTTGCTAAGTTCTGGTATAGTTTATCCTCGACTATCCTTTGTTTTGGTTCTGTGACTTCACTGTCAATCTGTTCTATGATAATAGGTGAAGTGGGAGCATTTACTACCCGCCCAGATCGTAAGTTTATCTCATTAAGTCTTGCGGTAGAAATGCTATAAGATGGAAGGTTAATAGTATCTATTTTTTGGACCCCTTTATTATCAAGATTCGGATTGGGCTAGACAGGAAGCTGGGGTCGAAGGGTTGGATTGCCAGAAGGTACATTATAGGGCAACTGAAGTTTCTGTTGAGGCATAGATTGGGGAAATTGCATGGTAGGAGAGGGTCCACACTAGTTCTAATTCCGTGAAGGATTCAAACTGGTCTAGAGAACCCATTGTTGCCAAGGTGGTTATTGATATTGAGACCACATAGATGAAAACGGTGTAGACTGGGGACCCATATTAAAATTATTAAAATACTGGGATGGGTCCTGAAACATACATGGATTCATAGCTGGTGGTCGAGGTTGCCATGGCTTTTTCGGCCCCATGAAGTATAACTTGTCTACCATATTTTCTTCACTTTCTCCTTGAAAAACTGCCTTCAGTCTGGGCAAGTAAGGACACGAGCTGGTCGCATGAGTCTGTTCATAGATTGCGCAGACTTCCACTGTGTTTAATGTGAATTCTTTCAAAGGATGCTTCTTTCTACATTATGGGCAGAATATAGCCATAGTCTTCTCCAACTCTATCTGTTTATGTTTTTCTTGCAGAGTGTCCATCTCGGTCGATAATGTGCTCAGGATATCAATCCTTAGGTTATCTAGTAGGTTTCCAATTTTTGCCTTTGTAACCCTTCCACCAGAAGTCTTTAACGATCGAATTCCTTGTCCACTCCTTGTAGCCCCCCGTGAACATTGAATACAATAGTCATAGATGGTGTCGAAGTCTTCCTTTGAAATGTCCCCCTTCCCTACTATGTTTAGAGGTTGCAGGGAGTCTTCCCTAAGTGCCCGGAGAAGGATGATCTTTAGAATATCCTTATTCAAGTCACTATGGCCTGATCTCTGCAATATATATTTGAATCGTTCCACACAGTCTTCCATATTCTCATCCTCTTTCTGTACAAACTTAAATATTTCCTCCTTAATGTCACGGGATTTACAATAATATTGGTATTTTTCTAAAAAGGCTAATTTCATCCCATCCCATGAGGAAATAGTTATCCCTCCTAAACCCATGAACCATCACAAGGTTGTCCTTTTTAAGGTAACAGGAAATATTTTTAGTTTCTGAGCATCGAAGATATAATCATACCCTCGATAGACAATGTCAAATTCAAAAAGGAATGTATCAGGGTTTTCCGCAGAAAGCCCATGAAAATTAGGCAAATTTGTGAAAGTAATGGGCTTCATCGGTGCATCACATATAATTTTTCCAATTGGAAAATCAATAGAAGAACTTGCAGGTGCCATAAATATCCTCCAATACTCACCTGGGATTTCAATTGGTTCTGTGGTTGGTACTTGGGGTGATTCAACTGTAGAAGGTTTCACTGCACTTCGTTGGTCCCTTGGTGACAGAAAATCCTTCAGGAATTCTCTTTCCAAATTGGAATTACTTAATTCAACTGTAGGAGGCTTCACAACACTCCCTTGGTGTCGTGGTGATGCAAACCCTTTCGGAGGTTCTTCTTCCCAATTGGAATTACTCAATTCTTCTGACCCTCTACTTGCTATTTCTTCCCCTTCTACTGACAACAGGGATGTCTCCTCCATTGATACCTTATTTATTGCTTCTTCCACCGTTGAAATATCTTCCTCTGGTATCGTGAATGGAACTAGCTATTCAACTGACTACCCTTTGGACTTTGTCTGAACTCTTACCTTGACAGCAGTGCGAGAGGATGCTTCGAATTTAGCCCTTTTTATGATCTCTTGGATATAGGTCTTCCTTCCCAGATCCTTTCCTGGATATAAGTCTTCCTTCCCAGGTCCTTTCCTTTCTTTGTGGGTCTTCCTCTTCCCCTCTAATTTAGATCTTTGTTCATACAATTGGTGAGAAAAATTCATCAAAATAGAAAAAGCGCTTAGGACTCAGAGCAAGACAGATAACTTTCTCCCCGGACGAGAGAGTAGGTTCAAAAAAAAAATTTGAATAAACTAAAAATAAAATCAAATTTTAGGACCTGAAGTAGGGTAATCAAATACCCTCTCCGGGACGAGAAGTTAGTCCTTTCAGAAAAATAATCAAAAAGCAGAAAATCTGAAAACTATGCTCAGGACTTAGCGCAAGGTAACAAATACCCTCTTAACGAGAAAAACAAAGCAAGGGAAAATAGCACACTATGCTCAAGACTTGGAGCAAGGTAATGGATGCCCTCCCCAAGACGAAAGATCAATTCTAAAGAAAACAAAAAGAATAAAAAAACACGGAACACTACGCTCAGGACTTGAAGTAGGGCAATAAATTCCCTCCTCAAGATGAGATATCAGCCCTTAGATCAATTGCAGATCGTGTTCTTGCACCTTTTTAGCCTTCCCCAACAACGGTACCAAAATGTTGGTGTCCAGATGTGAACAATATTCAAACCCTTTTCCCACATAAATTATCAACCTGAGGGCGTTAGTTATTTCAAGACTAATGCACCCAGTATAGGCAAGAGCAGTCACACAACCTTCTATTAGATCACAAGCTTAAATAAATGAACAGACAACTACTGTAATAACAATTAAAATGGATTGCAAAATTAAAAAGGTATTTACAGCAATTACAGAGTATACTGAAACATCAGTTACAAAACCAAAAAAAACATGAAATCAATGGAAAGAAAGGTAACGCAACACCTGATCAGAAGAGTGGGCCCAACTCTCTGATCAAGGCTGAGGTAAACTCACAATTTACAAGTAAAACAATAGAGTGTTGTGCATTCAATTAATTACAAAACTCTTTTGTTACAAAATCTGCATGTGCTTGCTTAACCCCAATTCACAGCCCGCAGGCCCTCTTTATGCAACTGTTCAGGAAATCGTACATTTCCTCTAACAACTACATATCTACAATTATACAATTTGTTACAACAGTAACCTAGTTGCCAAAAGGAAACCATGAAAAAGCCTGAAATATCACTGGGGTGAAATGGAGTCTGTTGCGCTATAGCAGCAAGTGAAGATAGCGCTGGAAATTAGGAGCTACTCCATGACTCACAGCTATAATCTTCCTACTTTTTCCAAATCTGTAAAAATATCGGAGTTAATGTTTGCAAAAGGTAAAACCTCCTTTACTATTACTTCATTAATCAAATATCCCATGTAAGATGAAAGAAAGGGGTGTACCTCGTGTGTTTAAGAACAATAATGATACAAAGAGATAGAAAGGTGGGCAAAAATGGGAGAGAAAAGTATACAAATCTGGTACCCAACACCTACTTGGACTCTGCATTATGCAATTTCAAGGCTCAGGTTCACCCCTGACTACTTGAACTACGTAATTACGTAGTGACTGAGCCCCCCTACCAGTTTGTAACTCGGTTCTGGCTCAACCAATGGATCAAGATGCATTGTCTTAGACTAGGGGTTTTTAGACTGATGTCATCTCGTCATGAGTGAATTTCAAATGCATGTATATTATCATGCCATGAAAAGATGATGGAGAAGGACATCAACGAGGGAAACATGTTGAAATACATCTTTGTAGTTGATCATGCAAGTTGATCAACCTGAGAGAAAGTAAAGGGACTTAGTTTGTGACCACAATTCAAGACGTGAAATGATTGAAGACTCCTTATCACTAAGTCATGCGGAGGTGGACAGATGAGTACTCTAAAGAAGACACATAACAAGAAGTAACAAGAGTGGCTTAAAATTTTCACATGATCAAGTAGTCCATGTTAGCAGTGTCATGTCATGTGATGAGTTGCCACATAGCACACCATTATGGTGGATTATGTAATTAATGTTTCGAAAATTTATTGTAAAGTGAAAGTCCAAAGGACATGTACAAAATATGAAGAGTCATGTAAAGTTGAAAATTCATAGGAAGTCGAACAGTCATGAGGGTATATCAAGAGTCACAAGGAAGGTGAAGCATCACCTCCTCATTGTTATATATAAACCCTCATCGTATGAGCAAGGACTTTTCACCTTGGCTCCTCCCGCAAAGCATTAGAGAGACAAGCTAGTTCTTTTGAGGAGTAAGGAGTGGCTTCAACTCTCCACTATTGGAGTTAGTGGTGTTCATTTTCAAAAAATAATTACTATAATAATGGAAAAATAGATCATATAATATATACTAGCCATAAATAAATTAAAATAATATTAAAAAATAATAAAATTTAATTTTATTGTTAAAATATTAATAAAATTTAATTTGTAATGTTAATGTCATTTAGTTGAAACTAAGTTTATCCATATCAATTTGAACAAAACATTAATGAGCTAGAGTGCTCACCAAAAAGCACCATTTTAATAGAACATTTTCACTTTCATATCTATTTTTTCATAAGTTTTCAATCTGTAAGTAATCCAAACTCCAATTTATCTATTTTTAAACTAAACACTAGGTACTAGCTACTAAGTAGCACTTATTTAATATGGACATTGAAATATTCTATTTATCATGAACAATAAATTTTCTATATAAAGTTATATAAAATTATGTAATCTAATATGGAGAATATGGACAATAGTAAAATATATTTTTTATTGATATATTTTAGTTTTAAATATTACATGTCCACTCATCAGAGAATGTTTTACACATTATGTAATATTAATAATATTATTTTTACGTGCCATTTGTGAACAACATATTAAGTAGTGAAGGTAATAGATATCTCAGTGATATTAAAAAGTAAGTTTTTTTTTTTTCAATTACTTTATGACTATATAAAATTGATGTAAAATAAGATGAAAATTAAAATATATTTTTTATAGTAAACGTTGTTTTTTTTTAATTTGTTAATATAAATATTATTTTGTTATTTCTAAATGTTATGTGACATCTTATCTCATATTAAACTGATGTGAAATATATATATATATATATATATATATATATATATATATATATATATATATATATATATATATATATATATATATATAATCACAAAAATTAATTTTTATTTTATTATAATAATTTTCAATTTGTAAATAAACTTGATTACAATACCATACCATGTACTAAAATTATAACTTATCAATATTCTTTTAAAAAGTTTCAAAAACGCCCTTGGATGTGGCAAAATATCCAACTGGGTTGTGTGAGAAACTACAATATTTTGAAAGAACGGTGGTATCGAAGCTTCATGAGTTGTGTTGAATTTTTAAATTCAACTACTGCAGAACCGAAGTACAGAGGAAGCAACCACTCATAAATTTTCTTCAAAACGTGCACACAAACTTAGCAATTAAATTCTGCGTTTAATCAAATTTCTTGCAAGTTTATTTTCTTGGATAAGGCCGTAGCTTGTAAGGTATGGAGCTCTCCATCCCTGAATTTAAATTCTGCTACCATACCACCATTAAAACTCAGCAACCACTGCACCATGTCGCATTCAAAGCATAGGTAATTACTATTGTTTGACTTTAATTGAGATGGGCTACATCACCAGCATGGCCCACACTGCCTAGTCAACCGCAGTAGCCAATCACATGTCGTTTGCGTAGTTTTGGAGTACATTCAGCAAAGTTCCAATCTGAACCCGAAAAGAATTAAAACACACAGTTAATATTTTATTGCACGTCCATGAGGGTGGCGTCACAACAACAATTTGGAATGCAAAAAGTTTATGCAAATAAATTTTTTTTTGTTTGAGATCCGGTGGGCTCCACCTCTGACCAATGGGAGAACGATCGCATAGGTTCAATGCCCAATTAGCACAGGGGCAGTTGGAATGCGATAAATTTATTCAACGCAGTTCAATTTCAGTTTTGGAATCTGCTATAGGTTATATGTTAAAAACCTTGGATTAAAATTCATTCATACATGGTGGATGATATAAAGTTTTAAAACCATGTTATAATGTTTACCCTTATATATCTTTTTAAAACCGTCATGACAAACATTTTGTTATTAACATATATATTATAAACTTTTTCCAAAGTTTATAATATATATTTATTTTAATAGTTTTAATTTTTCATATACATTATGTATAAAGTGAAAAGGTCCAAATGAAAGGATATAAGGACTGTGTTAGGTTTTATTTTATTTTTTGGTGTGTAATGCATGGACATTGCAATAGAATGAAAAGATCCCAAAGGCTGTTGTAATTTTTTTTTAAGTGGACTGCTGTGTATTTTTCCTTGGAGAGACAGGGTGTGAAACTCTGTATCTAAAAACAGAGAGAAGATTTTGTAAAGCACAATGTGTGCATTTTGTAAGTGACAGAACACAGAAATTTTGCACTGTGTGTGAAGCAGTTGTATTTTTGTGAAAGCTAGAACAGGAGTTCTGAGCCACTCTGTAACAGATTTTTAATTTTAATGAAATAGTTATTGTATGCAATCTCTGTCTAACAAGTTTTTTTTTTAAATCTCTGTGTTGAGGTGGAATTATTTTATTCCCCTGTATGTGTTTTGGAATACTCAGAAATTCCAACATGGTATCGAAGCTAGTCCAGGCTCTTTGAAGGTGCCAAAGAAGCTGAAGGAAGGAGTTTGCTGCAGCAGTTCTCCAGCAGAGTGAAGGCTCAGCAAAAGTCCAAGGTATTTCTCAAAAATAGAGTTTTGAGTTTGTTAAAGAGTGCAGTCCTCAGAGATAGAGTTTGTCTTTTAAGAAGAGAGTCAATTTGTTTAAAAATCACGGTCAAGTTTGTTTAGAGCATAGTTTAGTGTGCTAGAAATGGCAGGAGCCAGCAGAAGCACGAGTAGTGGAAATACTCAACTCCCACAGTTCAATGGGAAGAACTATGACTATTGGGCAATCACCATGAGAGCCCTGTTTGCCTCTCAAGACTTATGGGAGCTTGTTGAAGATGGTTTTGAAGAACCAATAGATGAAAATGTCTTTAATGCCTTGACATAGGCAGAGAAGGATTTTTTGAAGAGTGATAGGAAGAAGGACTCAAAAGCCCTCTTCTATCTCTCTCAAGCAGTGCATGAAAGTGTGTTTCCAAGGATATCAATAGCTAAGAGGTCCAAGGATGCATGGGATACCCTCCAGACTGCCTATCAAGGTATGCAGAAGGTGAAGACAACAAAGCTACAATTGCTGAGGAGAGACTTTGAAACTCTCTGTATGAAAGAGTCTGATAACATAGACTCATTCTTCACACATGTGATTGGGTTGGTTACCCAGATAAGGTCTCATGGAGAGACACTTGAAGAAAGAAGAAGAGTGGAGAAAGTGTTGAGGAGCTTACCCTCAAGGTTTGATGTGATAGTCACAACCCTTGAAGAGACAAAGGATCTCTCAAATTTTTCAGTTGATGAAATTCATGCATCACTGATGACACATGAAAAAAGATTGGGTAGAAATGAAAACTCATATTTGGAGCATGCCTTCAAAACCCAAATTTCCTTTGGAAGAGGAAGAGGTCAAGGCAGAGGAAACTACAGAGGAAACTACAGAGGAAAAGGAAGAGGCAAAAGCCAAAACAGAGGAGGAAGAAACAACCCTGCAAATGGAAGGAGCAACAATCAAAATCATAACCAAGGCCAAGGCAGCAACCAGCAAGGTGGATAAAATCAAGCACATGGACAAAGGTATGACAAATACCAAGTCCAATGTCATTACTGTAAGAAGTATGGGCATTATGCCCATGAATGTAGGAAGAAACAGATTGACATGGGTAATAGACCCAGTGCTAATTTTACTAAAGAAAATATTAGCCAAGATAAGTTGTTTTTAGCATGTAATATGGTTGAGGAAAAGAATGATGATATATGGTTTCTAGATTTAGGATGTAGTAACCATATGAAGGGAAGCATTGCCATGTTTTCCATGTTAGATGCAAATGTAAAATCTCAAGTTACATTGGGGACAAACAATAAAGTCTCTGTCATGAGAAAAGGCAGAGTAGGTGTCTTGACAAAGAAAGGAGAAAAGAAGAGCATATCTGAGGTATATTATGTACCAGGTATGAAATGTAATTTGTTAAGCATTGGAAAGCTCATCCAAAAGGGCTACAATATTTTCTTTGAAGATGATATATGCACCATCATGGATAAACCACCAAGCAAACAATGTATTGCACAAGTGAAGATGACAAGGAACAGAATGTTCCCTCTCAAAATGAGAGTAGATTTGAAGAAAGGAGATGAAATGGAAGCAGTGACACAAGAGACATTCCAAAGAGAAGCAAAAGATGAAATTTTTTTATGGCATTTGAGATTTGGACATCTCAACTTTGGAGGACTAAATTTGTTGCATAGGAAAGGAATGGTAAAGGAATTACCATTGATTGAGAAACTGGACAACCTATGTGAAGGCTGCATCTTAGGCAAACAACATAGAGAAAACTTTCCATTAGGAAAGAGCATAAGGGCAAAGACACCCTTAGAAATTGTCCATTCATATTTGTGTGGGCCAATGCAAACACCATCACTAGCAAGCAACCACTATATGCTGACTTTTATTGATGATTACACAAGGAAAACTTGGGTTTATTTCTTGAAATATAAAAGTGAAGTGTTTGAGAAATTATACCATTTTAAGGCATTTTTTGAGAACCAAAGTGGGCAGCACATAAAAGTTTTAAGAACTGATATAGAAGGTGAGTATATCTCAAAATAATTTCTGCGTTTTTGCAGAGAAAATGGCATACACAAGTAATTTACAGCGAGGTACACACCGCAGCAAAATGGAGTTGCTGAAAGGAAAAATAGAACAATCATGGACATGGTAAGAAGTATGTTGAAGGCAAAATATTTGCCAAATGAGTATTGGGCTGAAGCTGTACATTGTGCAGCATACATCTTGAATAGATGCCCAACCAAAGTAATAATGAATAGAGTTCCTGAAGAAGCATGGAGTGGCATAAAACAAGGTGTCACCCACATGAGAGTTTTTGGTTGTGTGGCTTATGCACACATTCAAGATTAGCTAAGGAAGAATTTGGACAGTAAGGGGGAGAAGTGCATTTTTATTGGATACAGTGAAGAATCCAAGGCATATAGATTGTATAACCCGTCCACCAAGAAATTTGTTGTAAGAAGAGATTTTCAGTTCATTGAGGAAGAAGCTTGGGATGGAAGCATTGAGAAAATAGTCAATGTGAAGCGTTGTTTGTCTCATGATGATAATGAGAAAGAGATGGCTGATATACATCCCTCATTAGCAGCACCACCTCCACCAACACAAGGACAGCAAGGGACACCACAAGCAAGAATGAGAACGCCCTTGAGAAGTGATAGCAGTGCTTCTCCAAGCACACCACAAGGAGCAGATTTGAATGCTTCTACAAGCACAAGTACACCAAGTGAAAGAGAAACCGGATTCAGAAATTTGAATGATATTTATGAGAAAGAGACAGCAAATGAAGGTATGAACTCTTTATTTGCATTGTATTTTCATGTAGATGATCCTATTCATTTTGAGGAAGCTATAAAAGATAAAAAAATGGATAGATGCTATGGATGAAGAAATAAATGCAATAGAGAAAAATAAAACATGGGAATTGGTTGATTTCCCAAAAGGTAAGGAAGTAATTGGAGTGAAATGGGTCTACAGGACCAAAAGCAATGCTGAAGGTAAGATTGAAAGGCACAAGGACAGACTTGTTGTCAAAGGATATATGTAGCAATATGGAAGAGATTATGAAGAAAATTTTGCACCAATTTCAAGAATGGAAACAGTGAGAGCAGTGTTGTCCATAGCAGCACAACACAAGTGGAAGGTTTACAAAATGGATGTGAAATCAGCATTCATAAATGGAGTATTGATGGAAGAGGTTTATGTTGAACAACCTCTAGGCTATGAGAAAAAGGGCCAAGAGCATAAAGTTTGCAGATTGAAGAAAACTCTATATGTGTTGAAACAAGCACCAAGAGCATGGTACAGTAGGATAGATTTCTATATACTACAAATTGGGTTTGAAAAATGTGAAGGAGAACCCACATTATACATCAAGGAGAAAGATGGTAAGGTGTTGATTGTTGTTTTATATGTTGATGATGTGATCTTTACAAGTAATGATGATTACCTCATTGAGAATTTTAAACCAGTCATGAAGGATGAATTTGAGATGACTGATATGGGATTGCTGAAATACTTCTTAGGAATAGAAGTAGAGCAAAATGAAAATAAAATCTTTATCTCTCAAGACAAATATGTAAATGAAGTTTTGGAAAGATTTAAAATGCAGGATTGCAAGGCAGCAATTACTCACACAGTGATGGGACTGAAACTCAGCAAAGAAGACAACAGCAAGGATTTTGATCCTAATTTGTACAAGAGCATAGTTGGCAGCCTCATGTATTTGATTGCAACTAGGTCAGATATTATGCATGCTGTGAGTTAATTTCAAAATTTATGGAAAGGCCAAAGGAGGCACATTGGCAAGCAGCAAAAAGGATTCTGAGGTATGTGAAAGGAACTAAAAGGTATGGAATTTTATATACTACCTCAAAAAATTCTGAATTGATTGGATATACTGACAGTGATTGGGCTGGAATTATAGATGACTGGAAAAGTACATCTGGTTATGTTTTTCATATGGGTTCAGGAGCCATTTCATGGGCTTCTAAGAAACAACCAATTGTGGCTTTATCTACATCAGAGGTAGAGTATGTAGCAGCTATAGTAGCAGCATGTCAAGCAGTTTGGATGAGAAGAATGTTGAGGAGTTTGTGTCAAGAATAAGTAAAAGGCATAGTAATATACTTTGACAATAGCTCAGCTAGAGCATTGTCAAATAATTATGTGTTTCACAAAAGAACGAAACGCATTGATGCCAAGTATCACTACATCAGGGAACTAGTGAACAACAGTGAAATTGTTCTGAAGCATTGCAGAACAGAGGAGCAATTTGTAGACATTTTGATGAAACCATTGGGGCAGAAAAGTTTTAATTATTTAAGGAAGTGTTTGGGTATAGAAGAAAACCTAGCAATTGAATTTAAGGGGGAGTGTTGAATTTTTAAATTCAACTACTGCAGAACCGAAGGACAGAGGAAGCAGCCGCTCATAAATTTTCTTCAAAACGTGCACACAACCTCAGAAATTAAATTTTGCGTTAAATAAAATTTCCTGCAAGTTTATTTTCTTGGATAACGCTGTAGCCTGTAAGGTATGGAGCTCTCCATCTCTGAATTTAAATTTTTCTACCATACCGCCATTAAAACTCAGCAACCACTACACCATGCCACATTCAAAACACAGGTAATTACTATCGTTTGACTTTAATTGAGATGGGCTACATCACCAGCATGGACCCACACTGCCTAGTCAATCGCAACAGCCAATCACATGTTGTTCGCGCATTTTTGGAGTACAGTTAGCAAGGCTGCAATCTGGACTCGAAAATAATTAAAACACATAGTTAATATTTTATCACGCGTCCATGAAGGTGACGTCACAATAGCAATTTGGAATGCGAAAATTTTATGCAAATAAATTTATTTTTTGTTTGAGATCTGGCGGGCTCCACCTCTGACCAATGGGAGAACGATCGCATAGGTTCAATGCCCAGTCAGCACAGGGCCAATTGGAATGCGATAAATTTATTCAACGCAGTTCAATTTCAGTGTTGAAATCCACAATAGGTTATATGTTAAAAACCTTGGATTAAAAGTCATTCATACACGGCGGGTGATATAAAGTTTTAAAACCATGTTATAATGTTCACCCTTATATATTTTTTTAAAACCGTCGTGACAAACGTTTTGTTATTAACATATATGGTTAACATATATATTATAAACTTTTTCCAAAGTTTATAATATATATTTATTTCAATAGTTTTAATTTTTCATATATATTATGTATAAAGTGAAAAGGTCCAAATGAAAAGATATAAGGACTGTGTTATGTTTTATTTTATTTTTGGTGTGTAATGCATGGACATTGCAATAGAATGAAAAGAGCCCGAAGGCTGTTGTAATTTTTTTTAAGTGGACTATTGTGTATTTTTCCTTGGAGAGACAGAGTGTGAAACTCTGTATTTAAAAACAGAGAGAATATTTTGTAAAGCACTATGTGTGCATTTTGTAAGTGACAGAGAGTAGAAATTTTGCACTGTGTGTGAAGCAGTTGTATTTTTGTGAAAGCTAGAACAACAGTTTTGAGCCACTCTGTAACAGATTTTTAATTTAAATGAAATAGTTATTGTGTGCAATCTCTGTTTAGAAAGTTTTTTTTTTTAAATCTCTATGTTGAAGTGGAATTATTTTATTCCCCTGTATGTGTTTTGGAATACTCAGAAATTCCAACAAGTTGAAGACCGTGGAGGCCAAGATTGCGGGCATTATAGGCGTAGGTGGAGTTGGTAAAACCACGCTGGCCAAACATTTCTTCAACCTCAAGTGATAAAATTACGATGCATCCTCCTTTTTATTTGATGTCAGAGAAAATGCAAGGACAAGGTCCTTAAATTATGTGCAGAGTAAACTCATTGAGAAGCTGAAACAAACAAATATCAAAATTGAAAGCTGCCATGAGGGAATAAGGGAGCTTAAAAAACTTGGGAAGCCTGGTTACCTCTCGTGATAAGCATGTCCTTAGAAGCTCAGGAGTGTTAGACTCGTAAATTTATATTCTGAAAGGTCTCAATAGACCAAACTCTGAAGAGCTCTTATGCTCTTATGCCTTCTATCAGCGTAGTCCACTACCAAGGTTTGCAGATCTAGTAGATCTGTTTGTAACAGCGTGTGTTGGATTGCCATTATCTTTGAAAGTGTTTGGAGCTCTTGTTTTTCAACGAAAACAGTCTTGCTGGAAAGAAGTACTGGAACGACTTCACTAGAGGCTTCCCACTAAAATATAGGACAGTCTCCGCATCAGTTATAAGCAGGGTTGGAATTTGTATTTCTCCTTACCCATCACATAATTTGTTTTTGACGTTTTGGGTCATTATGTTCCCCGTCAAGAAACATTATCTTTAAAATTGTTCCCTTCATTGGTGATGTTCAACTAGAATTCCATTGAAATGTTCAACTAGAATTCAAATAATTTTGAAAAAGAAATTGCACTTATAATAAATTAAAAAAAACACAACAAGGAAATTTCTAAATGATAGGCAACATGTGTTTGGTTTTTAAAATAAGGAAAAAATTCATCCACCAAGTTAAAAAAGAAACAATTAAATGCACCATATTTCATCTAGATAATTAAAACTAAATGTAAAAATTAGAGACCACCTACTAGTAGTTTTTGTGAGAAGGAAATATTGGTGGTTCAGCCTTAGTTTTCAATTGTCCTCCTCGTTTATGTGGCCAGAAAACCCCAAATCCAATTTGCGGGGAGTCTGTACTTCTGCGTCACCCGTAGTCATATGGTTAGAATCTAGTTTCGTCTAGAGAAAATCACACAAAGAAAAACCAAAATTGAGCATCTACCAAGTTTAAAACAACATGACCATTTTCGGTTTTCAAATACCAACCACTATCCAAAACTAAAATTAACTCTTTGCACACTTTCATTCATTGAGAAAAGGAAAATTATGTAAGAAAACAACTACAACTATTTATAACCCTATAAATCTAGTCTTCTCCAATCTCTTCCTTTAACATAAAATTAAATGAAATGAAAAGAAAATAGATGTAGATCACTTAAAAAAAAACCAGCTACTAATATTAAATTTAATGTTATTGGTTAGCATGTAATTATTGATTTTTCAACTTTATAAAAACTTAATATTTAATTGAAAAAAAAAATAGAACTAGTCAAGAAAGTAATGTGATGTGCATATTTTTTTATTTTTTTTTCTTGGTTTAGAAGCTATAGAGTTTTTAAATATCCATTACTTTGTTATAAAAAAATAAAAATAAAAATCCACATATATCCAATCTATTATATTGTTAAGAGAAAAAAACAGCATGTCCATATATAATCAATCTATTATTTTGGAAAAAAATAAGTTGAGAACTTTCATGTTTTAGGTGGTGCTCATAAAATATTTTCTGTCAGCACATAATTTGCTGCTTTCAAAAAGAGGACTTCTCTACTTTAAAAAAGAGGACTGGGATGGAAAGATCACTCTACCTCCTTCATAACTCCCGAATAGTATGAGATTCCAAATGTCTCCACACAAAAGCAATAATCTAAATTATCTCCAATTGTTGTAATTTGCTTGAAATGGCACTGTCTGTCATTTCAGTTAAATAAATTAAAGGAATTAAATAAATTTTTATCTCCAACTGTTGGTTTGTAAAATAAATTTAAACTATTTGTAAACCTAATTAAATATAAATTATTTGTAAATCCAATTGAATAAGCTTTAAATTTGATTGCCTGTAATTTCAATTAAATAAATTAGTGGCATTAAATAAATTTAAACTATTTATAAATCTAATTGAATAAATTATTGGAAATTATTTTTGAAAGCTCTTTACATAATTGAGAGACATAATGTGAATATTTTATCTAAAATTCAAAACCCAATTCTAGGTTAAGTGAAAAATGACAATGCATTTGGTGAAAAATGTCCAGCCAAAATATTTTATGAAAATTTTATGTTCTATTTTCTCATATTCATTCCTTATAACTTCTATGAAAATTAAATTAGTGGGCATTGAGAACACAAGTGTGTTGGACTTTGGACTTACCATGCTATATGCCCCAAGCTCCAAGCTCATAGTAATGGCGGCACCGATTCACTCTGCTTGCAACAACTCAACATTGAAATTTCGGCACGGATTCACACCTTACGTGCAGCGACTCATCATTGAAATTTCGGCACGGATTCACCCCTACTGCTCAAGTTTGGGTGCAACACCTCACCATTGAAATTTGATATAATGGGTATAGAAACTCACCATTGAAATTTGAAACTGAATCCTTTAAAGGCTAGTCAGCCCTTTATTTTTTTTGGCAATGAGGTAATTTTTTTGTAATTGAAATTTGGTAGCCTAAAGCAAGTTAAGATTTGCATATTTTCTATTAATGTTTGAATGTAGTTGCAGTTGGAATTGTACTAACATTTTAAGAAACAACGAATAAAAACATAGTAATATTTAAGAAACCATTGTAAATAAAAATTTGAATAAATGAAAAATAGAAAATTTTAATAAATAGAAAATAAACATATAAAAACGTTTTTAGTTTTTTTTCAAACGTCAAAATGAAGTTTTATTCTAACCGGGTAAAATGGTTAATGATAGGCAAAATGCCTGTCAAATTCCATCCTTTATGAGTCACTCGAAAAAGAGGATCAGAAAATATTCCTTAATATAGCATGTTTTTTCATTAGAGAAAAATAGATATGGCAATGAGAATATGGGGTATGGTGGGGCTGAAAAATTTAGAGAGCAAGTGTCTCATAGAGGTGGATAGTGAGAGTAAGATAAAAATGCATGATCACATAAGAGATAGGAAAAGAATTATTGCGAGCAAGTGTCTCATAGAGGTGGATAGTGAGAATAAGATAAAAATGCATGATCACATAAGAGATATGGGAAGAATTATTGCGAGCCAAGGATCGATGTCGCGTCATCTTTCTCATATTGATGATTTTTTGGACCAAACGTCGTCTTTCTCATATTGAAGTGCGCGGAATTTCGATGGTTCCTCATGTGCCACGCTTTCTCCTTTTTGAAAGCCCGTCGCATTTGAAATACCCTAAGTGGAATCTGTTCAATAAAGATCGTTATGATTGTATGAATTTGAAAATTCTTGCAGCTGAAGGTAATTATCTACAAGGTATATTGAGGGGGGTTCAGTCAGCACCGCTCATATGGCTCCGCTGTATCATTGTCCCCACTCTTCCTTGCCTTCTTGGGTTCCCATGGAGAATTTAAGAGTTTTAGAGGTGGGCGGGAGCAGATTGGAAATGTTATGGCAGCTTGAATCTCAGGTACGCATATATATGTGAGTTTATGTATCTTTCAAATTTCAATTCAATTTGTAGATGAAATCCGTCATAAGTCTTTTCTTATGGTTGAAATGTGAACATTGCAGGCGCCTCTCCAGCTGCGAGAACTAAATATCTTTTCTCCTCTTTCACACTGTCCTAAGTCCATAGGGCAGCTGAAGCACCTTGAAAAGATTGTTGTTGGTATTAAGGCGCAAACCCTCCCTCTCAAAACCTTGCCAGAAGAATTTGGCCAACTGCCCGAACCTTCAACATCTGACTTTGTGGTGGTGCAACGAGTTGAGGCAAATAGGGCAGCTTTGTGGCCTGGCAGAACTTCAATATCTCAAAATCATGCGGTGTGCAAACATAGAGGAGCTGCCCACTCTTGAAAAGTTGATATCTTTGAAGAAACTGATGGTGAGCGAATGTCCGAAGGTGAAGAGCATACATGGGTTGGCACACCTCACAATGCTTCGAGGATTAATTGTTGCCTTTTGCCATGAGCTACGAGAACTACAAGGTCTGGAACATGTGAAGTCGTTGCAGGAAGGGCTTCTTGTGAGTGAGTACCCTGTAGATCAGTTGTTAAAGGAAACTCGGTTTCGCAAGCTCCTACGCCTTGGTGTACGTGGCATGCCGCAGGAGCAGTTCCATGATGCAGTCCTTGAACAGCCATGCCAACTAATGAAGCAACGTCCCCTAAGACAACAAAAGCGTAAAAGAAAGGGTGAAAGTTGATTCCGGAGAGGGTAATACTAATTAATGAGGTGATTACCTACACTAGGGAAACACACAGCTCAAATGGGAAGCAAATAGAAAAAATTAAATTTATATCAAGTGTGAGGATTTTTTTTGTTTTTTGTTTTTTTCGTTTTGCTATTCCTTATTTTTTTATTTTTAAAATTTAAGTGTATATGTGAGTGAGAGTAGAAAATATATATATATTCTATGAAATTTGGAAAAAATAGGATGTGAATAATGTACCATTAAAATATTTTAATTATAATAATTTTGTTTTTTAATTATTATATATAAATTTTATTTTAAAATATAAATTGGTATTAAAAATTTTAAGGTAATGTTGTGTATTAATTTTTTTTTAATATTTAATGTAAAAATATATATTAAATTTTGAAATAATTAAGTATTTTTTTAGTCATTCTTGTTATTTTGTATGGATGTGAGGTTTGGGGTTGCAACATTTCTAGAGAATTCTGGAGAAAGATTGAGCAAATCCAGAAGCTTTTTATAACTTATAACCTCAAAATTAAAAGCAATACACCCTATCCTATTCTCCCTATAGAAGTGGGTATTTCCCCTATGGAGAGCCTAGCTATGACTAGGCTCCTATTGTATAGGCACAAAATCAATAACATGGGAGACCTTAGACTTCCTAAGCTAGCTTTAAATTCCAGCCAAAACCACCCAAGGCTCAAACCAAGTTGGTATACAGATACCAGGCCTTGGTTTAACCATTGGGAGATGGACGAAAATGTTGCTTTGAAAAATATTAATAACATTACAAATATTGTTACTTCTAAGTTTAAAGAGAAAATGTGGTATGAGAAAGATTTAGAGGCTAAAAGGAAATTAAGATATTATAAAGAGGTCATCAACCCTACACTAAAAGATCAAAAGTATCTCTTTGTTTTAACTAGCTCAAGGAAAAAAACCTAATATAGGCAAGATAAGAATGAACTCTCATGAGCTCCATAGTGCTCCATAGTGAAACAGGTCCTCCCACAATTCCTAAAACACCATGGGTGGAAAGGATATGCCATCTCTGTGAGAATATGAACATTGAGGATGAAAATCACTTCCTCTTAGAGTGCCTGGGTACACCCACATTAGATCTTAGTTTCATAATCTTTGTTGCAATATTGACATTCTTAGCCTTTTAACATGTCCTAAAACACCATGGGTGGAAAGGATATGCCATCTCTGTAAGAATATGAACATTGAGGATGAAAATCACTTCCTCTTAGAGTGCCTTGTGTACACCCACATTAGATCTCAGTTTCATAATCTTTGTTGCAATACCGACATTCCTACCCTTTTAACATGTCAAAATTATAGTGAATTCGGGACACTTCTCTCCAAGCTCTTTGGGCGTAGGGGTACAATTTTAAAACAAACTAAATAATTCATTTCTTTAAGTCTCATAGACCAAAATTTGATCCATCATCATCATCATCATTAAAATATAGAAAATATTTTTTTAATTCAATAACTAATAATAAATAATATTTATCTAGTAATTTTTTCTAGTAAAAAGAGTAATCGCAAAAATCTTGGCTTTGTTTCTCTAATAAAACAAATTTATTTTTAAATACAAAACTAGAGATATGATCTTTTTAATTTTTAATAGATTTAAAATTAAAATGAATTTATTATAATAAAGTAAACTTATTTTTAAAAGCAAACCTTGAAATGCAATCCAAACCTTGAAATGCAATCCTTTAATATTTTTAATAAATTCAAAGTTAAAATAAATTTATTAGATATATAAACAACACAAAAATATAATGGCTACTTTCCATTTGCAATTCTATATAAAAAAATTAGGCAATTTGATAAGAAAGAAATTAATCAAATTTAATTTTTAAAATTAGTATAAAAAAAATCTAAAAATCAAAATATAACTTGAGAAAATTAAAATCCACAAGACTACATAGTAGCGTAGAAAATGTATTGGAGTGATATTTAGTCCTTGCGAGATAGAATACTGTAGTGACATGCCTTGAATAAGGCCCAGACATTGCGATAGAGCGTAGTGTAGTGACTTGCATCGAACAGGGTGAACGGAACATATTTGAAAGCAGAGTTGTTTTTAGTGTGATTGTTTAGAGTTTTTGGGTTAGAATTTGGAGAAAAAAATTAAGATGAAATTTTGATTTATGTTATTTAAATTGTATTTTTTATTATATATAAAATATTTTAGAGTATTTTGATTGTGTAAAATTAATTATCAAATTTCTATTTTCAATAAATTTTTGCTAATTTTAAAAACATTAAACTGAAAAAATCTATTAAAAAACATTTAAAAAATCACACTAAAAACAACTAGTTTGAAAACATTATAAATACTTATCAAGCTATAAAATTCTATATTTTCTCTAAATCTTGGTAGTGTTCTAAACGGTCTCTAAATCTAATCTTGGTTTATTGGTGAAAATATATTCTCAAAATAGGACACTCTTGATTTGTACATTTTTTTTCTACTTTTGGGCATGCATAATGGGTATAAGTACGCTTCTATTTGATAATGAAATTTTGTCTTTATGAAAAATTAAATATACAATATTTTTATTTAAATTTATGTAAAGAATTGTATACATTTTGGTGTATTATATTTATTTTTTACTTTCATTTAAATTTATGGAAATAATGGTATATATTATATTTTTATTTTTACTTGTATTTAAAATTATGGAAATAATTGTTTAAATTGAAGTGTCAATAATTTTTGGCAAATATATTTATTTATATAAGTATAAATATTGTCACAAGTTACTTTATTTCTTGGAATTGAATTTGCAACTTGAACTATATAAGTTCATATATGTATACTAATATAGCTATATAAATTAAATGCCCCGTAAACACTCATAGAGATCAAAACACCTATCTTATGATATATCTTACATTTCCAAAATAAATAAATAAATAAACAAAATAATAAAACTACTTAAATTATAACTTTATTTTAAATTATTATTATTATTAATTACACAAATTAATATATGAGTTTAAGACACACACGTAGAAACATGTGACAAGATTCTTCACTGTTGAGATTCACCTCATTCTATCATGGAGATTCTTAACTTTTAAATATGCTTTGTTACAATATGATGGGTCAATAGCATGGCTTACTAATACCAAACTCTCAAAAACCCATAATTCATGTTCATATGCCATTTTTTTTAAAATTAATCAATTTATTTAAAATGATAGAAAGGGCATAACTAATTTTAAGATAAAACTAGACCTTAATCTATAATAATACTAAGAATATTCTAAAATTTTTAGTAATGGTTAAATCGCTACCATCCATTTAACAAGTGTTGTCGGGCAGTCTCTGTCACTTAAGTGGATGTTATGTTTTTAGAAAAATTACAAATTGATATATGAAGCAGAAAAGTTAATTAAGAAGTAACTACCAAGTTTACACATTTACACTTTTACTCCTACAAGTTAAAGTGTTGAAAAAAACATAAATAGTCCATAGGCAGTAGCTCTTGTACATATATCTATTTCCATATTGTTCCTATTTGTAAGGCCCACACTTCATGTGGCGCGTTTACCACTACGAGCGCGTCCACTGGGGCATTTGACGAGTTTGGGCGCCGTGCACCATAATAGGCGCAGGTGCAAGCATGTGGCGACAGGCATGCGAGCGCGTCGCACTAGCCGACGTGTTGGATGTTATAGCAGCCGACGTATTGAGGGCGCAGCCGATGCACACCTTGAGAGGACGAGTTGAGAGGAGGGCGTCGGTGAGTCAGCTCAGGTCCACTAAAGTGACCCGTGACACCCCCACGTCACACTTAGTATGCGTATATATAAAAGCATGTGGATGGGTGGAAACTCATCATTCGATCATCGAAGAACAATCAAAAGCAAGTGTTGGACACCACGAGCTAGCCAACAACTCGTTGGTGAGAAGTAGCATGGCGAACAATAAAGGAAGGCGAGGGCGAGTCGGGCGGCACACGAGGGCGTCCGCATTGCGCAAGTCGGGCGAGTCGGGCGGTGCACGAGGGCATCCGCACCGCAGACAGGCGAATCAGGTGACCCACGACAGGGCGTCTTTACACGAACTGCATGACAGTTTGGAAGCCATTCCGGGAGCGCCAAGAGTCGGAATTGAGTGCCGTAAATTGCAGAATGTGCGTATTGATGGGCCGCATCTAACCATATATTTGGGGAGTGGATTGGACACACAGGGAACTCATGGGATGGTCTGAACTGATTTTCAGTGCCGATTCGAGTGACCCGGGTGACCCGGTAGCACTTAGGCAGTTTTGTGCAGGATATTCCCAAGGTGAAATCTGATGATTGTAAATGATTGTTGTAGGCTAGTTTGATGGTTGAAAAGAATTAGAGCTTGGTCAAAAGGATAACTTGCCTTGCCAAGGAGAAAAAGTGGCTTTTGCTAGATTGGAACTTATAATTTCATATTTATGAAACATATTATCGGGCGGACTCATTATTAAGGGAGTTGCCCCTATAGAAATTATATAACTAATGCGTTATATATCCAAAATTATCCTGATCACACACTATTTTAACTCCATGCACACTACAAAATCTATTCCACTCATTGATCATCACATGCGAAAATTAAATCAACTTCAATGCACACATGAAACCATAAAAATTCACACACATTAACACAGTGTTTTAACAGGAAAGCCTGAAGCTAAAAACCCCAACTATCTATATATAATATATGTCATAGAGATCATGTAACAATCCTCATACAAAGCTGAACATGTCAAGCTCTCAGTACAATACAATCGCTACACACTAATCAGGTCCGATCTAGCAAATCCATGCACTGATCTCTGCCACCTGCTAGCCTGCCTCTACTGCGCAATCCCTGCTGAAGAATGGATCTGAATGAACTCGAATCCACCTGGCTTGCACTGCGCAATCATCATTGGCATCTCCACTGAGTGTTGGATGCAATTAATGCATCACTATAGTCACAACCGATAGTCACACTCGCTCTTTCACCTACCTCTCCACTGGTCTCCACTGAAACTGCCATGCACTGTAGTTAACTGATGTATTCTTCAGTTGATTAATGAGTTATTATTTAGTGAATTAATTAACTAATTAATTCACACCACTCTCACTAGTGTATCAATCAGCTAGACTAGATACAACTAGCTCAACTGAGTCTAACTGAGTTAAACTAAATACAACTCCACCAACTACTTCTCCAACTCCACCAAACTCTGTCACATGAGTTCTAACTGAAGTCCTCCATGCAATAGCTCTAGTAAACCCTTAGGAATAGCGTAATTCCTTCTGTCAGCTCCTGTGCCACATCTGTGCACTTAACTGAAGTGCTCCAAGAGAATAAGATAATGTTTATAGTCCAAATATTATTAAGAGCTAATAATATTCGACATATCTATTTTTAGACTGGAAATCTAAAAATAGATTCTACCCAATATGTATAAAAATAGAAGTCCATCTATTTTTTCCAACTTGACCAACCATCCACAAATAGCATCCTGCAACTCATAGAATATGATCGACATGTCTAAAAATAGACATAGTCTAAAAATAGACTTTGCGCCAAAAATAGCCTGCGGGTCCACTTAGTGAAGGCGACTTCTTTCCACTAAGCTCATCATCTTGTTGCAATCTCAACACTCCCTCTCAACAAGATAAGGATTATCTGCCACCCCTATCCTGCCTCTGTGGTATTCGAATTTGCTCCCGGTGAGCGCCTTCGTCAAGATATCAGCATCCTGATCCTCCGTGGGAATGTATGAAAGTAACATGATCTTCCGCTGCACACAATCTCTGATATGATGATACCGGATGTCAATGTGTTTAGATCTATCATGAAATATTGGATTAACCGAGAGTTTGATGCAACTCTGATTATCACAATAAATCACAGTAGGATCCAAGTGTGAACCGAACAACCCGACCAGGATCTTCCTCATCCATATAGCCTCGCATGCAACCAAACTCGCTGCCATATACTCGGCCTCTGCTGAACTGAGTGCCATGGATCTCTGCTTCCTGCTGTACCAAGAAACTGTTGTCGACCCGATACTGAAAATCCCTCTAGATGTGCTCTTTCTGTCCGTTGGGCTCCCTGCCCAATCTGCATCCGTGAAGCCACACAGCTTCACCTCATCCGACTGTCTGTACCATAATCCATATCCTGATGTGCCTCTGAGATATCTCAATACATGCTTCCCCGCCTTCCAAAAGAGCTTGGTAGGCTTAACCATAGCTTGTGAAAGCTGGTTAACAGCATAGCATATGTCCGGTCATGTATTGACTAGATACATGAGCGAACCAACCAACTGTCAGTAAACAGTGGCATCCACTACCTCTGCCGATGTAGCATCCTCTTTCCTCCAACCACCAGGAAGAGGAGTGTCGATAGGCTTGCAGCCTTGCATGTGAAACTTCTCCAGTATCTCCCGGGCATACTTGCCTTGAGACACAAATAGTCCACCCTTCCGTTGCCAAATTTCCAATCCCAGGAAATAATGAAGGAGGCCCAAGTCCTTCATCTCAAACTCCTTTGCAAGATCTGCCTTGCATGAGTGTATCAACAGTTCATCACCTGTTAGTATTAAATCATCTACATAAATTACAATGATCAACAACTTACCCTCCACCACAATCTGGTATATTTTTGGATCCGCCTCACTCTTGGCGAAACCAAGTCCGGTGAAATAACTATCTATCCGTGTGTACCAAGCACGAGGTGCTTTTTTCAGCCCATACAGCGCTCTTTTGAGTCTGCACACATGTGACTCGCTGCTGAAGATTTAGAATCCTTCAGGCTGCTCTATGTACACATCCTCCTCAATGACTCCGTTGAGGAACGTAGTCTTCACATCCATCTGATGAATGTGCCAACCCATCTGCGCTGAGAGAGCAAGGATGATCCGTATGGAAGAATACCTTGCGACAGGTGCAAAGGTTTCTTCATAGTCGATCCCCTCGATCTGTGAGAAGCCCCAGGCAACAAATCTTGCCTTGTACTTCTCGACGCTCCCATCAGTTGCTTGCTTCACTTTGTAGATCCATCTCGAATCTACCACTGATTTCCCTTTCGGCCTTGGGACAATCTCCCATGCTCTGTTTCTAACAATCGAATCATACTCTTCCACCATGGCATCTACCCATGCGGGGTCCTCCACAGCTTCCTCAAAAGAGGATGGCTCTGTCACGATACACTTTCTCATCAGAGCCATGTTTCCAGTATATCGGTCGGGTGATTGTCTCTGTCTGCGCTATGATTTTAGTGCTCCTACATTCTACTCTGTCGCTCAACTTTTGTAGTGCGCTTCCGCCCTCTGATGTTTGGCGCTGCATGAGTGGTTTCTTCCACTCTATGAACCTCCTCTTGTGGCTGATCCACATCCTGAGGCTCATATTTAGGAACTAGTAGCTCCTCATCTGCATGCAAGTGTAGCTCCCTCTCAAGCGACACCTTCATGGCTTTCTCCTCATGAAATTTGATATCTCGTCACACAATAGTCTTCCAAATGTCTAGCAAATACACACGATAATTGTGGGGTGTTTCTGTGTACCCCACAAATATCCCAACCTCTGCAGTCAGCTCTAGCTTCTTCCTGGCATCCTTCGTCACATGAATGTAAATAGGTGAGCCAAAAATCTTCAAATGAGAAATATCAGGCTTCTTACCAAAAAACGCCTCTTCGGGTGTACTCATGCCAAGTACTCTATGAGGACAACGGTTTTGCACATAAACCGTAGTGTTGCATGCTTAAGCCCACAAGTGTATGGGAAGGCCCTGATCATGCAACATCGCCCGTGCAGCACCCACGATTGTTCTGTTCTTTCTCTCCGCGACCCCATTCTACTGTGGATTATGAGGCGCTATGAGCTCTCTTCAAATTCCTTCTGCACTGCAAAAGTCTTTGAATTCGCCAGAGATGAATTCACCACCATTATCACTCCTTAGAGCCTTCACCTGCTTCCCCGAATCTTTCTCAACCAGTGCCTTGAACTCACAGAACTTTGAGTATGTCTCGCTCTTCTTCTGCATGAAGAATATCTAGCACTTACGAGAAAATTCATCAACAAATATCACATAATACCTGTGCTTTGATGTCGAAGCTACTGAGAAAGGTCCACACATGTCTGTGTGAATTCTTTCAAGGATCGTCATGGCGCGACTATCCTTCTCATGAAAGGTGGCTTTCACAAATTTTCCCAAAGTACATCCCTTGCAGTGATTTGACTACACAAGTGTACCCTTGGGAAGCCCGGTAGAAATCTGCTGCAAAATTTTCAAAGTGCCATGGTGAAGATGGCCCAATCTCCTGTGCCACAATTCGCCCTCATCCCGGCTCACCACTCCTTCTGCTTTTCCTGCCATAGCTGCGCAGCCATCTACCTACAATTGATAAAGGTTCTTAACTCGAACCCATATCCTCTAAGTTTCACCAGTTTCCTTACTGCACAGGAAAGCCTTTCCCTTGCTAAAGACAACATCATATCCCTTGTCTTCCAACATTGCCATAGAGATCAGATTCTTCTTCAATCTTGGAACATGCATGATATCCTTCAATATGAAAGGTTTACCAGAATCCCTCTCAAAGGAAATGGTCCCGACACCAGTCGCACTGTATCTACCATCATCGCCCATCTCGATGTGCACTCCAAGATCCTTCTCATCCAGATCACTGAACAAATCTTTGTCTCCGGTCCTATGGAAATACACACCACTATCAAGAAACCACACTGATCCCATCACACTTGAAACCAAGCATACGATCAGTGAAAAATCCAGCTCAAACTGCGAGGCTAAAGCCTCTCCAGCTGCATATCCAGCAGCCTGCTTATTTTTCTTTTTCTGTGGAAAATTAGTGGCGTAATGTCTGTGTTGGTGACAGTGAAAGCACTTCACCTTGGACAAGTCTTGCTTCTTGCCTTTCGCAATAGATTGAGAAGGATTTTTCTTTCCCTTTCCTTTCCTTGCTTTGGTAGCCAAAGCGAAATTTTCTTCATCTTCATTCTTAGATGAAGATCCATCCCTGGTACCCTGCCTTATCTCCTCCTGCACAAGATCCAACCAAAGTCGCTCCCATCCTGGCAGTTTCTCCCGACCATTGACAGAGTCCTCATAGTTGTGCCAACTCTTCGGAAGTCCAAGGAGAGCCAAGCTCACCAAGTCCTCTTCTTCTACAGTAACCCCCACACTTCCCAGCTAATCTCTACACTGGACAAACTTCGTGAGGTGCTTGGGTATACTTTCGCCTTTCTCCATTTTTATTTTTCTGAGCTTTTCTTTAAGCGCCAACTTCTTCTGGTTGCTTCTGCTTTGGAACAAGTCTGTCAAAGCTTTCCACATCAAGAATGGACTAGCTTTACCATGAAGGCTGGACACTATGTGATCCTTCACACCTTCCAACAGAATCCTTCGACATTTTTCTGTCTTCTTTTGCCATGCGTCAAGTGCGGCAGCATCGCTGGAAGCAGGTTTTGGAATTTATGCATCTATGAACTCCTTCAACCCATTATCATCCAGCACCGCCTCCATCCTGTCCTTCCATGCAATATAATTCGAGCTTCCCTCAAGGGCATACTCCAATCACAATCCGTTGAAATACATATCAACTTCGACACCAAGAAAACACTGCAGCAAATTCGAATTCCACCAGCACAAAACTCAACTGCTTCAATAATTGCAATCTTCTCTGATTAATATCGCTCTGATACCATGTAGAAATTATATAAATAATGCGTTATATATCCAATATTATCCTGATCACACACTATTTGACTTCATGCACAATACAGAATCTATTCCACTATTGATCATCACATGCGGAAATTAAATCAATTGCAATGCACACATGAAACCATAAAAATTCACACACATTAACACAGTGATTTAACAGGAAAGCTTGAAGCTAAAAACCCCAAATATATGTATATAATATATGTCATAGATATCATGTAAAAATCCTCATACAAAGCTGAACATGTCAAGCTCTCAGTACGATACAATCACTACACACTAATCAGGTCCAATCTAGCAAATCCATGCACCGATATCTACCACTTGCTATCCTGCCTCTACTACGCAATCCCTGCTGAAGAATGGCCTAGAATGAACTTGAATACACCTGGCTTTCACTGCGTAATCCTCACTGGCATCTCCACTGAGTGTTGGATGCAATCAATGCATCACTATAGTCACAACCGATAGTCACACTTGCTCTTTCACCTACCTCTCCACTGGTCTCCACTGAAACCGGTCTACACCGTAGTTAATCGATACATTCTTTCTGGGCTTGGATTAATGAGTTAATATTTAGTGAATTATTTAATAATTAATTCACACCACTCTCACTAGTGTATCAATCAATTAGACTAGATACAACTAGCTCAATTGTGTCTAACAGAGTTAAACTGAACACAACTCCACCAACTACTTCTATAATTCCACCAAACTCTGTCACATGAGTTCTAACAGAAGTCCTCCATGCAATAGCTCCAGTAAACCCTCAAGAATAGCGCAATTCCTTCTGTCAGCTCCTATGCCACATCTGTGCACTTAACTGAAGTGCTCCAAGAGAATAAGATAATGTTTAGAGTCTAAATATTATTAAGAGCTAATAATATTTGACATCCCTATTTTTAGACTGGCAATCTAAAAATAGATTCCGCCCAGTATGTCTAAAAATAGAAGTCCATCTATTTTTCCAACTTGACCAAACCTCCACAAATAGCATCCTGCAACTCATAGAATCATGATCGACATGTCTAAAAATAGACATAGTCTAAAAATAGACTTTGCGCCAAAAATAGCCTGCGAGCCCACTTAGTGAACGTGACTTCTTTTCACTAAGCTCATCATCTTGTTGCAATCTCAATAGGCACCTACATTTTCAAAAGATTTATGGCTAAGGGCACCTACGAGTTAGTTGATTATGATGGAATTCCATTGTCACAACCTCGAAATGGGATGTATATTAAACGTTACTATGCTTAATTGAGCGTAGTAAACTTTTGTATCATATTGTATATATCATTTGATTTTCATTTACTATCTTAGTTTGTTTTTCTTGATATTTCTTGAAGTTATTAATCCACTTTACATTTCATCGCAGATGTCTAAATAATTGGAACCATTCGTTGGGTACGCCGATGGTGCTAGTCGTAGTACGCATAACCTATCCTCTGCAACATGGGCCATTTTTTCTCCAGGTAGCGAGTTAGTGAGTTTTCAAGGGATTTGTATCGTTCGATCCATAAACAATATCCCTGAGTATAGCGCGTTGATCCAACTTCTCTCTGATGCCATTTAATTTGGTATTAACCGTATCATCATTAGGTTAGACTCACAACTTGTCGTATTGCAACTTACTAGCATCTATATTGTCTGAAATCCAACACTTAATCGTATGTTCCTTAGAGTTCAACTTTTGGAAAGACATTTTTTATTACATTCAATATCAACACATTTCCATAAATTTTAACACATTAACTGATTCTCTAGTTAATTATGTTTTCAACGGACATTTGCAACGCATGTAAAGACACATTTTCAATTCACATCACACAATTGAATAGGATTGCACATTAAACATAGGAAAAAATTGAAAACAAATAGATAGATAGTTTAGGTTTTTACAAAATTTGTGCCCAAGACACATTGTTCATCTGACCTCAAAATGTATGCAAAAATATCAAAGTAAAACTAGTGATACTCATGATAACAAGCAACTTCTCTAGCTATCCTGCGCAATAGCCTCATCCAACAGCTAGGAACACCAATAGTATGGCACTGTGGTCTCATAGGTATCTCCTCGATCTGGAAATCTTGTATCCCAAGAGTCAATCCCTCAACATGTCGCTGCAACTCAGTAAGAGTCTCGGTCAAATCTAAATCCCGAAGGACTTCTCTCCCGATAGTCCTCTCTTCTGGCTCATATGCTGCCTGCTCTGGTCGACCCACTAGTCGAACCCAACTCACATATGTGTTCATCAAAACTTTAGTTTAGTCTTGGAAAACATCAAAAATACAAACACATGTAGAAACCTTAAAAATAAAAAAGCATGGTCAAAACATTTTTACCCATTGCACCCCATTGAGCACCATCTAGTAAAATCAAGTCTGGATCTCCACGAAATCTACGCCTACGTATGGATACTCCTCTATGGAAATCATCTGTCGTCTGAACCAGGAAAAAAATGCAGTAGAGAATATGATGGTCGATTGACCAACATATCTAGCCATCAATTCAACCCATCTCTGCATCTGAGGATCTCTAGGACCAGATATGCTCAATGTAACATGTTGCGGCTACATCAATGGAACTTGATCTAAAATGAAGGAAATCAGGATCGAGCTATAAATGAAATTCTTCTTCTTGCCACCCTTATCTTTAGTCAGTTGTTCTTTCATCTGAAAGAGTACTGCTTCAGCCCAGTTGAACATTGTTGGTTTGGTTCTAGACACTCAAGAGCACATTGCATGCATGATTGGTTTGCAACATGTAGTGTCACGGAACCAGCAAGCTTTGTAATAGTAAAAATGATGGTTCTCAAAGGAAAATCATGTACATCACGAATGTTTATTTTCCCATCTTTGCTAGGTTCAATACCTAGCTGACAATATTGTCGTATGTAATCCTTCGTTGTCTCTCCTCCAAGAGAAAATCCTGCAAGGGAAATAGGAGAACCATGCCTCGATAATCCAGTGAGAAAGTAAACATCCTCAACCAATATAAGGAGCACTTTGTCCCCAATGTGAAAATCCTACAATTCCAGATCCTGTGAACGAACTAGGAACTCCAATAGTTCCATATGTTGTCTCATCCCTAATAATATGAAGTATTTAAGAAACCCACAATCCTTGAGGCTCTTACAATACCCAGATCATTTAGGGAAATCATGTCTTGTTCTTCATGTTCTCTTTCTCTCCATGTAATAGTCATTTTGATCCGATCAATACCTAAAATCCAACCATAAGCTTCATTAGGATCCATTTCATGCCAAAAAATTGGGAGATTTTGAGCACACAGCAAGAAAAAAATTTGAGAAATGTGCCCAACGCACCCCAGGGCGATGGACAGAGCATTGCAAATGCACTTGGACTTCAATTCCAGTGCTCTACAACGCACCTTTCAACATTCAAGGGTGTGTTTCCCTCATAGCATAGTATATTTACCCTAAGGGGATCTAAACCCAAAAAAAATACCATGAAATGAAACATAAATGATACTAAAAGAAAGAGAAAGTTCATAGCTCCAACCTGGATCAAATGGCGTGAGAAATCATCCACTGAAACTGTCGCAATCAACCGCTGAAGTTTGAGGGAAAAACTGGTTCAGAGCTCCCAAAATTTCAAATGGTAACTATGGAATGGTAAAATGAAATGGTAAAAACTTCTTTTAATAGTCATTTTGATTATTTTATTCATATTTAATGATGTGACTATGGTCTTTATTAATTTTTACTATGAAACGGGTATTTTTAATCTGTTTGATGGTTCTTTGAACAGGTTTTACAGGTGATATAGTGAATTTGAAGTGCACAATTATTCAAAAATCATTTGACCACAAAGCATACTTTTATCCTCTTTTTTCGAGCTTCGATAAAAATGAAAAAAAAAAAAAAAAAGTGCGCTTTTATCTCTTTTTCGAGCTTTAATAAATGCGAAAAATGAACCCCCTTGGAGTCTTCTTTTAGCTCTTTTCAGACTCTGATAATATGAAAATATTGTCGAGCACTTGTCTTTTCGAGCTTGTAAAAGTAAATGAAACGACATCTACTCAGTATAATTTTAACCCTTTTCCGGACTGAGACAGATTATTTACGAAAAATGGACACCTTAGTCAAACATGGCTAAGAGGTTTTATCAAGTATCATTTTACACTTTTTCGGACCTGAGCGACAAATTTACAAAAAAGAACTTATGGAGTTTTATTTTCGCCCTTTTTTCGAACTCTCTAAACATGAAAAAGGACCAGGTTTTCACTGTCGTTAGACTCGTTAAAACATAAAATAGTGACGGACTTGTTGATCATGGCAAGATCGAGTTTCATTATCTCTAGACTCGTTAAATCATTAAACAGCGATGGATTCACCCAAAGGGTCGAATTATAGATCAAGCATATGTTACCCTCCTCAAGCTTGTTAAAAATTAAATAGGTACTGGTCAGCAATGACTGGGGAAAATTTGGGAAAAGGAACATAACAATTTATTGAAGCAGGTCGCTCTTGAACATGACACTTTCACTTCATCACCGTGGCTTTGGGTTGGGTAATATTCTTGACTGTCTATCATACCTATGGTCCATCATACCATCACTTTGGTTTTGGGTCAATGTTTCCAACTCATTTTAGTGTCGTGATATGTTCAAGAGAAGTCATCCAGTAATTTTTCATCTTCTGCAATACTCATAAACCTTGATTTTCATGACCACCATCCATGAACATTGCTACATCAAGTCACATTTTGTCTCCAAAATCATTACTCCTGTTTCGCGATAAAGTTGCTTCCTGTTGACATCGGCTCATCATCCAGGAATTTAACTTAGAAACATCTTTCCAGTTCCTTGGAGCTCGCTACTTCATTGGTAGGTTTCTCGCTTCCGGAAACAGGTTGACATCACAGACCTTTGACCGAGAGATTTTGTTTGGCGTTTGACATCAAATCATCTATTCACGTCATGCAAATTGTACTGCAGTACCTTGAGAGCCATTAACATCAACGGTGGTTTCTCTCGCGTATATTAACAGCGTACATCATTGGCTGGTAATCAGACGATGTCTTCCCATGTTCGACCTCAGATCACATATTCACATGGTTAGACTTGTACTTGAACAATCGAGTGAATGAGATAGAAGACCCCGGATCTAGTTTCATCCATATGAGCTTTGATTTCAGGAATTGTACCACATCATTCGTATGATGGCTTTACATATAGATGGTCATCCGAACATGGGCCTATATCTGTAGGCATGTATATATCTGTAGACGAATTTCTGATTTATGTACGTGTTATGATAGTTTATGTGTTGAGCATGGATATGTCTCCCTTAGAAATTCATGTCCAATATGTAAGATATCATGATGTAATGTATTGCTTATTGATGTAGGTCACCATATGCTTTAGATCCTACTGATCACATCGTAAAGCATCTCATCGTGCTTTAGGGTGCAACTGTTACAGGTCAATTTGGGCATCATCCCCCAAGACTAGTATGAACAACGTCTATCATCCCCTAATTCAATACTAACAGGGCCTATCATCCCCTAATTCAGTTGCTACATGCCCTAAGAGAAGTCATTCCATTGATGGCTTTAATTCATGATATTTCCAATGTTTCTCAACTTTGAAGTATAGACTATATGATCCATATTGGGTGAAGTCTATTTATAGATCGTCGATATAAAAATAGGTGCATGTCGATTATTATTAGCTCTTAATAATAATCCAACTATAAAAATCAACTTATTCTCTTGGAGCACTTTATTTCGGTGAACAGATTTGGCAAATCAGTGGGCTGAAGGAATTACGCAATTCCTAAGGTTTATTGGTGGCTCATGCATGGAGGACTTAGTTAGAACTAAAGTGGAAAATTTATGACAGAGTTGGAAGAGTAGTTTGTGGAGTTTTTATTTAGTTTAACTCAGTTAAGTGAGTTAAACTCAATTGAGCTAGTTGTGTCTAGTCTAACTGAAAGATACACTAGTGAGAGTTAAGTGAATTAATTAGTTAATTAATTCACAACTAATAACTTACTAACAACTGAACAGATTCAACAGTTAACTACAGTGCATGTCAGTTCCAGTGGAGACCCAGTGGAGAGATAGGTGAAAGGGTGAGATGGACTATCCGTTGTGACTATAGTGATGCATTCAATGCATCTGACACACATTGGAGTTTCCAATGAAGATTTTGCAGTCAAGGAAAAGCCAATTCGAATTCATTCAGGGGTCTTCTTCAACAGGGATTGCGCAGTGGAGGCAGGCTGTCAGAAGGCAAGAAATTGGTGCATAGATATGCAAATTTCTGCATGACAGTGTGTAATGAATCTACATTGTACTGAGAGCTTGATGTCCTAAGATTTGTATGAGATTATTACATGATTCCATTGATATACATAATAAATGATAGTTGGGGTTTTTAGCTTTAAGCTTTCCCGCTAAACAACTGTGTTATGTGTGATTTAATTTATTCACATGTGTTTGCAATTGAGTTTTAAATTTCCGCAAGTTTAACAGTGGAAGGATTTTGTATTTAGCAAGAAGATAAATATTGTTAGATCAGGAGGATCCAGTAATAAATTAGTATTAATAAATTTCTACATGGTATCAAGGCAGTATTGATTACTAGAGATTGCAATTGTGAATAATTGATGAGTTTTGTGCTGGTGGACAATTCGAATTTGCTACAGAAATTTCTTGGTGCGACAGTTGAGTATTCATTGAAATGTATTTCAATGGGTTGCGATTGGAGTATGCCCTTGAGGGTAGCTCAAATTACATAGCCTGGAAGGATAAGATGGAGGCGGTGCTTGAAGATAATGGGCTGAAGGAGTTCATATATAGCGATGTTCCTAAGCCTGCTTGTAGCGATGCTGCAGGACTTGACGCATGGCAAAAGAAGGTAGCAAAGACAAGAAGAATTATGTTGGAAGGTGTGAATGAACATATTGTGTCAAGCCTTCACAGGAAATCCACTCCATTTTCAATGTGGAAGGCTTTGACAGATCTTTTCTGAAGCAGCAGCGACCAAAGGAATTTGGCGCTAAAAGATAAGCTCAGAAAATAAAAATGGAGAAGGGTGACAATATTCCAAAATATCTCACGAAGTTTGTCCATTGTAGGGATGAAATTGGAAGTGTGGGGATTACAGTTGATGATGATGACTTGGTGAGCTTGGCTCTCCTTGGGCTTCTGAAGAGTTGGCATGGCTACGAAGACTCTATCAATGGATCGAAGAAACTACCGGGTTGGGAGCGACTTTGGTCGGATCTTGTGCAAGAGGAGATAAGGCGAAGTACCAGGGATGGCTCTTCATCAAAGAATGATGATGAAGAGAATTGCGCTTTGGCTGCCAAAGCAAGGAAAGGGAAGGGGAAGAAATCCCATCCAAAATCTGAGGCTAAAGGCAAGAACTGGATTTGTCCAAAGTGAAGTGTTTTCATTGTCACGAACATGGGCATCTCGCCACTAACTGCCCACAGAAAAAGAAGAACAAGAAGGATGTTGGAGCTGCAGCTGGAGAGGCCTTAGCCTTGCAATTTGAACTTGATTTCTCTTTGATCGCATGCTTGGTTTCAAGCTCAATGGAATCGGTGTGGTATCTCGATAGTGGTGTGTCTTTCCATATGACGGGAGACAAGGAGTTGTTTAGTGACTTGGAGGAGAAGGATCTCCAAATGCATATGGAGTTGGGAAACGATGGCAGATACAATGAAACAAACATTGGAACCATTACCTTTGATAGGGAGTCAGGTAAACCATTTTTGTTGAAAGATGTTATGCATGTCCCAAGTCTGAAGAAGAACTTGGTCTCGGTCGCAATGTTGGAAGACAGAGGTTATGATGTTGTTTTCAGGGAGGGAAAATCTTTCCTGAGACATAAAACAATGGGTCAAACCAAGAGGATAGGGATTCGAGTTAAGAATCTCTACAAGCTGGAGATAGATGGATGCGCTGCAATGATGGGCAAAGCAGAAGAAGTGGTGAGCCGGGATGAGGGCGAATTATGGCACAGGAGATTGGGCCATCTTTACCATGGCGCCTTGAATATTTTGCAGTAGATTTATACTGGACTTCCAAAGGGTACTCTTGTGCAGTCATATCAGTGAAAGGGATGTACTATGGGTAAGTTTGTGAATACCACCTTTCATGAGAAGGAGAACCGTGCTTCGATGATCCTAAAGAGAATTCACACAGACGTGTGTGGACCTTTCTCGGTTTATTCAACAGCAAAACACAGGTATTATGTTATATTTTTTGATGACTATTTTCGTAGATGTTGGATCTTCTTCATGAAGAAGAAGAGTGAAACATTCTCAAAGTTCTGTGAGTTTAAAGCATTGGTGGAGAAGGAGTCAGGGAAGCAAGTGAAGGCTCTACGGAGCGATAATGGTGGTGAATATATCTCGAACAAATTCAAAGACTTCTGTAGCAAAGAAGGAATTCGAAGAGAACTCATAGCGCCCGCCTCATAACCCACAGCAGAATGGGGTTGCGCAGAGGAAGAACAGAACGATCGTGGATGTTGCACGAGCTATGCTACATGACCAGGGCCTACCGATGCACTTGTGGGCGAAAGCATGCGACACTATGGTTTATGTGCAAAATCGTTGTCCTCATAGAGTACTTGGCATGAGTACACCTGAAGAATATTTTACTGGTAAGAAGCCTGATATTTCTCATTTGAAGATTTTTGGCTCATATGTTTAAATTCATGTGACAAAGGACGCCAGGAAGAAGCTAGAGCCGACTGCAGAAGTTGGGATATTTGTGGGGTACACAGATTCACCCTATAATTATCGTGTGTATTTTCCAAACAATCGAATGACTGTGGTGCGACATGATATAAAATTCAATGAGGTGAAAGCCATAAAGTTGTCGCTTGAGAGGGAGCTACACTTGCATGCAGAGGAGGAACTTCTTGTTCCCAAATATGAGCCTCTAGATGTGGATCAGCCACAGGAGGAGATTCATGGAGTGGAAGAGTCCACTCATCCAGAACCAAACATCAGAACAGGAAAAAAGCGTACCACACAAGCTGAGAGACTGAAGCTTGATGCGGCAGAGAATGTAGGAGTCCCTACATCACAGCGCAAACAAAGACAGTCACCTGATCGATTTACTGGATACATGGCTCTTATGAGCAAGTGTATCGTGACAGAGCCATCTTATTTTGAAGAAGCAACGTAGGAGCCCACATGGGAAGATACCATGGTGGAGGAGTATGACTCCATTGTCAGAAACAGTGCTTGGGAGATTGTTCCAAGGTCGGTGGGTAAATCAATGGTAGATTTGAAATGGATCTACAAGGTAAATCAAGCTGTTGATGGGAGCGTCAATAAGTATAAGGAAAGTTTTTTTTCCAGAGGCTTCTCACAGATCGAGGGGATTGATTATGAAGAAACCTTTACACCTGTCGCACGGTATTCTTCCATAAGGACCATCCTTTCTCTCTCAGTGCAGATGGGTTGGCACATTCATCAGATGGATGTTAAGACTGTGTTCCTTAATGGGATCATTGAGGAAGAGGTGTACATTGAGAAGCCTAAAGAATTTGAGATCTTCAGCAACGATTTGCATGTGTGCAGACTTAAAAGAGCATTGTATGGGCTGAAGCAAGCACCACGTGCTTGGTACACACGGATCGATAGCGATTTCACTGGACTTGGCTTCACCAAGAGTGAGGCGGATGCAAACCTGTACCAAATTGTGGAGGGTAAGCTTTTAATCATTGTTCTTTATGTTGATGATTTAATACTAACGGGTGATGAACAGTTGATACACTCATGCAAGGCAGATCTTGCAAAGGAGTTTTAGATGAAGGATTTGGGCCTCCTTCATTATTTCCTTGGATTGGAAATATGGCAGCGAGAAGGTGAACTGTTTGTATCTCAAGGCAAGTATGCTTGGGAGATACTTGGTAAGTTTCACATGGAGGACTACAAACCCATGGATACTCCTCTTCCAGAAAATTGGAGGAAAGAGGATGCTACATCGGCAGAGGTAGTGGATTCCACTATTTATCGACAGTTGGTGGGTTCGCTCATGTATTTAGTTAATACGAGACCGTACATATGTTATGCGGTGAATCAGCTTTCACAAGCGATGGTTAAGCCTACCAAGCTCTTTTTGAAGGCAGGAAAGCATGTCCTGAGGTATCTCAGGGGCATATCTGAGTATGGCTTATGGTACAGACAGACGGATGAGGTGAAATTGCATGGCTTCACGGATGCAGATTGGGCAAGAAGCCCAACGAACAGAAAGAGAACATCAAGAGGGGTTTTCAGTATCGGATCTACAGCATTTTCTTGGTACAACAGGAAACAAAGATCCTTGACACTTAGTTCAGCGGAATTAGAATACATGGCAGCAAGTCAAGTTGCATGTGAGGCTATCTGGATGAGGAAGATCTTGGTCGGTTTGTTCGGTTCACATTTAGATCCTACAGTGATACATTGTGATAATCAGAGTTGCATTAAACTCTCGATTAATCCTATGTTTCATGATAGATCTAAACATATTGATATCTGGTATCATCATATTAGAGATTGTGTGCAGCAGAAGATCATGTTGCTTCAGTACATTCCTACGAAAGATTAGGATGCAGACATTCTAACGAAGGCGCTCGGCAGGAGCAAATTCGAATACCATAGAGGCAGGATCGGTGTGAAGGATAATCCCTATCTTATTGAGAGGGAGTGTTGAGATTCAACAAAATGATGATCTTAGTGAAAAGTAAGCACCTTCACTAAGTGGGGCCCGCAGGCTATTTTTAGGTGTATGTCTATTTTTAGACATGGTGAGCATATTCTATAAGTTGCAGGATGCTATTTGTAGATGGTTGGTCAAATGTGGAAAATAGATGAAATTCTATTTTTAGAATATTGGGCGAAGTCTATTTATAGATTGTCGATCTAAAAATAGGTGCATGTCAATTATTATTAGCTCTTAATAATAATCCGACAATAAACATCAACTTATTCTCTTGGAGCACTTTATTTCAGTGAACAGATTTGGAAAATCAGTGGACTTAAGGAATTAAGCAATTCCTAGGGTTTATTGGTGGCTCATGCATGGAGGACTCAGTTAGAACTGAAGTGGAAAAGTTATGACATAGTTGGAAGAGTAGTTTATGGAGTTGTTATTTAGTTTAACTCAGTTAAGTGAGTTAAACTCAGTTGAGCTAGTTGTATCTAGTCTAACTGAAAGATACACTAGTGAGAGTTAAGTGAATTAATTAGTTAATTAATTCACAACTAATAACTCACTAACAATTGAACAGAAACAGCAGTTAACTACAGTGCATGTCAGTTCCAGTGGAGACCCAGTGGAGAGATAGGTGAAAGGATGAGATGGACTATCCGTTATGACTATAGTGATGCATTCAATGCATCTGACACAAATTGGAATTGCCAATGAGGATTGCGCAGTCAAGGCAAGGCCAATTCGAATTCATTCAAGGGTCTTCTTCAATAGGGATTGCGCAGTGGAGGCAAGCTATCAGGAGGCAAGAAATTGGTGCATAGATATGCAAATTTCTGCATGACAATGTGTAATGAATCTACATTGTACTAAGAGCTTGATGTACTAAGCTTTGTATGAGATTATTACATGATTCCATTGATATACATAATATATGATAGTTGGGGTTTTTAGCTTTAAGATTTCCCGTTAAACAACTGTGTTATGTGCGATTGAATTTATTCACATGTGTTTGCAATTGAGTTTTAAATTTCCGCAAGTTTAACAGTGGAAGGATTCTGTATTTAGCAAGAAGATAAATATTGTTAGATCAGGAGGATCTAGTAATACATCATTATTAATAAATTTCTACAATCCATTGACTCATAAACACTCCTCTGAATGGGCCTAAGTGCATTGTAAAGAACTTATATCCATGTAGGATGATCTGCAAAGCACGTCCTAACACTTAAGGGTGGGTTGGTCTCCTAAGAGCTAAATCATCATTGTTCCAGGAATCTCCATATGTCCAGTGCCTTCTAGAAGAGCTCATAGGTGTCATACTTCGAATACATGTGTTAATCCATAACCATTGAACTTGGAAACATGTCTCACCTATTATTAGAAAGCCATTCAATTCCATTTATTGACAAACTACTTACAATTTCCCTATAAATTGAGCACTTATCTAAGTGCTAGGGAGGAAGAAATTTGTGTAGTGTTATGATGTTGGATTCTCAATTGATGAGAGCTAGAGTACTGTTATGCTGCTGAGATGATGCTTGGTGTGATGAGGAAGGAATGAAGTTGGAGCAGGTTGACGATGAATCGATCTATTGGTTGTAATATTCTCCTCCTACTTTCTTAATAAATGATATCTATTATTTCTCTCATATATATGCTTATATCTTGTGAATGAATTGTTATGTGTATGTATTCTCAGATCTAATCAATTCAATTTGGTTAAGATAGATGGATACTTGTATATTTGTATGTTGTATGTTGTTCTATGTCTTTGATTGCAGGTATCGATCTAGTGTATTTAGTTGGATTGAGAGCGACGACAACAACAAAAGAAAGGGAACGAGAGCAAAGGATCACAAGTAGGTCCCTTTCCTTTCTGTTTATCTATCTATCTTAGAGAAAAGAATATTTTTCTTTCTTTTGTTGTTCTGAGTGAAGAAACACCACACTCAGGGAGCTCTAGTTTATCCGTAGATTAGAATTTCGTATAACATGGACCATGAGCAGGAGGCTAGCCCCGCCCCCCCCCCCCCCTCCCCAAAAAAAACCATAACATATAATCGTGGCAACAAAGCCGTCAATGGTTACGCCATGTGTCCGTTGTTAATTGTTAAGGCCGACAGTTAATAAAAAACACAACGATTTTTTTTATATAATTTTTTTTAAACCATATTCGATATGGTTAGAAATCCAAATTTTCAGCCTCATTGGAAAAATTAGCGCGGCGACAATCTTGCCCAATTTTTGGGCAATTTGGCACCCATTTAGCGGAATTCTGAGTGGATTTGTACGATGGTGCCGGATTTTGAGGTATTTTTGGAGCGGTTAGTGCCAAGACTTGGGGAAGTCATAACTTACTCAGCTTTTGGCCAGATTCGATGCAGAAGGAGGCTACATGGGAATTTTTGGGCATTCTGGAGATAATGGAATAAGTTTCAGAGTTGTTTGAGCATTGTAAACACATGTAATCACATTTTTTATCATAATAGATGAGGACCAAGCCATTGGAAGTTGTACCAAGGAGACGTAGCCCAGGCGGGGTGAACTCCTTCATCATGTGTTGTTGTGTGATTGTTTATGGTGATGTTCATGTCTGTTAGATGTTGCTTTTCAGTGTTTTTTTTTATGTTAATTTTCTTATGAAATTCACATAAAAGCTTATATTAAACTTGAAATTAACCTCTCAATACTCAAGCACTTTCTTTATATTTTGAATTGGATCTTAGCACATCAAAACTAATATTCCCATTCAGATTAGGTCCATATCCTATTCCACAACAAAATTAAAAAAATTTGGGGAGATAAGTTTTGTGACCCCTCCTTTCTTGTCATAATGTTTAGCAAAAAACTTTATCCCCAAGAAAAATGTTTGTCGGGGTAGTACAAAGCAAAAAGTCTAATTTTAACATTTTGTAAACAAAGAATGATTGTTCCACACAAACAAGTCAATACCTAGTGAACAATGTGCTTTTTACTAGGGTTATTGAGGCCACAAATTTTCCATTGAATCACTATCATTAGAAACCATCCATATCGAAAATCTCCACCTCATTGGACTTGAGGCCTTAAAGGAAACCAAAAGGGTTAACACAAGTTACAATGCCAAGCCAAATAGGCCCTAGGGTAACTTACTTAACCCTTTTGGTGGTATTGTCGTTAGATACAAAGATAATTTCTTGAGAGTTTAGCAATGAGGGTAGAGAATGGTGACATAGATTACCACCCCTCATGACTATTGAGCCAACTGAGGCCTTGGACCATAAGGGTGTTTTTACAAACTATTAAGCCATGATTTAATATTTCCTTGACATGCGAAGGATAAATGGACGGGAACAAGGAAAAGTCCTTACAATTATTTGAGTGTGTGTAGCGCCACTGATAAGGCTCAAAAACTTTAAGAACCAATTTCAAATAATCAACATGAGAGTGTTTTTACAAAAACATAAGCCACAATTCAATATTTCCTTGCCATGCCAAGGATAGATAAATTATAACTATTCTTGGAGTTTGTGTTGTGCCGGTGATAAGCCTCTAAAACTTCAAGAACCCATTTTCAAATAATCATTTTGAGGGTAACCTTCCCACAAAATACCTAAGAATAGAACCCTTTTGAAATTCATATAAAAAAAATAACATACTTAAACCCAAAGAACTGAAGATAAGGATGATCATTATCTCATGACACACCTTGAAGATGAATTTCCTTACAACCTTGGATGGCATTCCCAGCCACTAGTTCAAACTCATTGTTGTGCAGGATCATAAAAACTTGGTCAAGTGAGTCCATTGAGCATCACCATAGGGGTTGTTTCCTTCATAAGCTAGCCTAGGGAAATCGATGTAGAAACACAATACTTTACTATAGAGAGAAAGGTGGAGAGGGAGAGGGAGTTACATGGGAGAGATGGAGAGGCAGTGAGGGAGAGAGGAGAGCAAGAGGGAAGATAGAGAGAGATGGAGATAAGGGGAAGAGAGAGAGAGAAGGGGAAGAGAGGGAGGGAGAGAGAGTATGTTTTTGGGTGAGAAGGAGAGACAAGGGGAGATAGAGATATAGATGGAGAGAGAGAGAGAGAGAGTATGTTTGGGGGCTAAGATAGAAAGACAATGGGAGATAGAGATATAGATGGAGGGGACAGAGAAGGAAGAAGAGATAAAGAGAGAGAAGGGGAAGAGATAGAGAGGGAGAGGAAGAGGGATAGATATATAGAGAGGGAGTGTACGGTTTCATGTTGATACAGAGAGATAAAGAACGAGAGACATAGGGAGATAGATACATAGATGGAGGGGGCGAGAGGGAAGAAGAGAGAGACAAAGAGAGGGAGGGAGGAAGAGATATATATATATATGTAGAGAGAGAGAGAGAGAGAGAGAGAGATTTTTAGGGGCTGAGATAGAGAGACAAATAAGGGGAGATGGACAGGGGTATAGATATAGATAGAAGGGGGAGAGAGGGAAGAAGTGAAAGATAGAGAAAGTGAGGGAGAGGCAATGAGAGAGAGAGATGGGGGAGAGAAACAAGGAGAGGGAGGGATATAGACACAAAATGGAAGGTAGAGAGAGAGGGAAGAAGAAAGAGACACACATAGATAAATACAGACATAGAAGTTAGATCTAGAAAGTCATGAATATTTTGGTTTTTCACTAAAATAGATGTATTGATTTCAGTGTAGTTGTTGATTTCTAATCCTATTTGATCGCTTGCACTAGATGCATTAATTTCAGTGTAGATTTCGTTTTCTAATCCTATTTAATACCTTACACTAGATGCATTGATTTCAGTGTAGATGTTGATTTCTACTCCTATTTGATTGCTTGCATTGGTTTCAGTGTAGATATTGATCTCTAATCTTATTTGATTGCTTGCAGTAGATGCATTGATTTTAGTGTAGTTGATTTCTAATCCTTTTTTATTGTTTGCACTAGATGCATTGATTTCAGTGTAGATGTTGATTTCTACTCCTATTTGATTGCTTGCATTGGATCCATTGCTTTTAGTGTAGATATTGATTTCTAATATTATTTGATTGCTTGCACTAGATGCATTGATTTTAGTGTAGTTGATTTCTAATCATATTACTAGATGCATTGATTTTAGTGTAGGTGTTGATTTCTGATTTCATGCAACTAGATGTATGATGCACATTAATTTCAAAGTAATTAGATATATAATGTGCATTGATTTCAGTGTAAGCATATATCTGTCCCCTCCATCTATATCTCTATCTCCCATTGTCTCTCCTTCATTATTTCTTTGTCTCACCCCGCAAACATACACACACTCTCTCCATATCTATCTCTCTCTCTCCTTCCCTTTTCCCCTCCCTCTCTCTCTTCCCCTTCTCTCTCCATATCTATATTTCTTCCTCCCTCCCCGCCGCCCCGCCCCCCCCCCCCCTCCCGCTCCCGTCTTTGCCTCTCCCTTCTTCCCTCTCTCCCCCCTACATCTATATCTCTACTTCTCCTTGTCTCTCCTTCTCACCCCCAAAACATACACACTCTTAGTGTAAGCACATAAAAATTATTCATGATGTGCATTGAATTTTGTGCTACAATAATTCAACCATAATTACAATACTTGAATTTTCATCCTAAATAAAATGTTCACTTACCCGAAGTGTTTGCTTCTTGAAACTATAAACTATTTGTAATTGGCTACATTCTTATTATTGCCATTTTCGAATATAAGTCTAATAACTGAAGATGGTAGTATTGAAAGATAATGCATAAAACCTAAACATACAGAAAACCTAGCATGACCATGATTCATTCGTGAATAACACTTGGTGGTGATGAGGAAATTTCAAAGAATACGTCTAAGGCATGCAACGAAAATATCCATGAAGTCTTTTAAAAGCAAGGGGGACCCAAAATTTTAGATGTATAGGCTAAAAATTTTGGGGGGTGTTGTAGCCACACACCCTACTGAGTCATATCAATGACATCCATCCTCATATGGGCTTCAGAACAAGGCATCATCCATCAAATAGTGTCAAGGCCAACTTATGGGCGTCCTAGGTCCATCTATGTAGATCATCAAGTAGTCCAATTCCCAAGCTCTCGAGCTCAATGTTTCAACATCTAGAGGTACATCAAGCGATGTATAATCATGTAGAAGCTACTCAAGGCCCAACGTTCGTATCTAGAGGGGAAATGTTAGAATGAGGCAAAACACCCTCTAGAATGTGTTGGAAATGAGTCAAGGGATTCTTTAAGGGATCTATGTTGCATGTGTGATACCACCTAAACAAACCTCTCAAGTTCAAGTGAGATAAACATCATTAGGGACATAAAACCATTGAAGCATCATAATGGACCATTTCTAATGCTAAGGGCACATAAATACTTTGCACAAAACTTACTTTCAAATGTCCTAGCTCAATATTTGTAAACAATTTACCTCACTTATGTTAGGGATGATTAGGTCAACAAACCTACCAAGTGTTTTCAACCCCCAAGGGGAGTGACATGTCCTAGGTATACCCATCAATCTATTGATGTATGTAATAAGGTTTTCATGGAGTGGGAAAGACTTTAAGGAAGATGTGAGAGCCATGAGACCAACTAATGGAGGTCCAACATCCTGAGTGGAATGATGTAAGGAGAGAGAAATCATGGAGGCATGAGTTACCCCTTTCCTCAACTTGCAATTTCCACCCCTTTGATACATCTTGCTTTAATGATTTTTCTTTCTTTGGTGCATAGCTTAAGAGACCAAGCTTGATTTGTGCTTTTCCAATACCCCTTTAAGATGTTTCAGTTTCTCGCTCATCGAGATTGGGACATTCAAAATTTCCTTTATTTTAGATGAAACATTAAATGCTTAAGGAACTGGGTGATGGCTAATGAGGGGGGTAGAGCTCATGCGAGGTCATGCGAGGCTTTTGCCCATGTGCTAAATAATTCCCAACCATATTTTGCATTTTACAATTTCTTTCTATTATGGATATACTTTTATTATTTTTTCAATTACATCAATCTCTGAGAACAAGTTTTTGAGCTATGACAAAAGTGTGTGGATATAGGGTGCTAATCTTAATGACCAATGACAATCAAATCAAAGAATGGAGATGAATAATCATGAAAGATGGAGAGTTGTAAGTATAGATTACCTTAGACACAAAATAACAATCAATGCCCTTCGGTCATGCCCTTCCTAAACCATAAGGCCTCAGAGGAGGGTCCATTGAACTAGAGTCAAAGGATGACCTCCCAAGTGAAGTGCGAGAATAAGGATACAATCAGGAGCGATCAATCATTTATTTTTCCCTATGATTCGTATTAATATGCCCATAACATTAAATGAAAGCACATGATTGTCTAAATGGTTAAAGCACCTGCTAATAGATGATCCACCTTCCTTCAAGAAGAATGCTACATGGACGAAAACATTGACTGGAGCAATAGGTGGGGAACTTTGGCATAATGCTATCTGAAAACCATCATAGAGCTATTGGCTAGCTAGCTATCAAATGAAGAGAAAAAAATTATCCTATTAGTTACCCACTTTTTGTGGGTAACAATTACTATAATTGCAGAGTTAGCTGTGGTTTTTTTGCACTATCCCACATCTTTGTTGTCATTAGGGGAATTTTGAGATCTAAAATGGGCCTCCTAAGGAAAATGTACAATTAAAATTCACTTTATGAGAACCAATCACATCTTATGGGATGACATCATCTCTAATGGTTGAGGTGGCATTGCTTGAAATAAAGGTACTTATTTGTCACATTCTCAATGGTGGATAAAAACTCATGGTTAACCATGGTAGTGCTTTAAGTACTTTTAAAGTCGTAAAGTAAAGTACTCATAATAAATGTCATTTCACACTTTTTCAATAAAATAATATTATTGTCGTTTCATATTTTTTGAAAGAAACAATGCATATCCATATCCATTTATTATATTATATTATATTTATATAGTATATTAATTACATGTTATTATACAATTTAAATAATATAAATTTTAATTAATATCATATAATATAATTAAGAATTTATATTTATATTTTATTTTAAGTTATTTAAGTACAAAGGACAAATGCATTAGTTGTTCAATGATAATGATTTTTTCTTGAAAAAATCATTCTTAAATATAGTCACATTAATACAATTTTTTTATTAATTTTATTTTGGTACAACTGTTGAATTGAATTTAACTATGGTTACATGGATTGTGGTGCAAAAAGTGAATTGAAAATTCATAAATATTATTTTATTGGTTTAGCTATTATTTTATTATTTCCTTAAGAGGCCCATTTTAGACCTCAAAATACCCCTAATGTGGAGGGCTAGCGGTTCATGCAAGGTATCTTGCTTCTAGATTGTTTCTATAGCAAGAGATAGGAGTAACATGTTAATTGGACAATCTATATGTAGCTTATTCTACAACACGAGACAAGTGTAACATTTTAATGAGACAATCTATATGTAGCTTCTACAACATGAGATGACAGTAGTGTGTTAATGGAACAATCAAAATGTAATTTCTCATGGAAATTGACACATTTTGATATTAAATGTGATCTAAACACAATGATCAGCATTGTAGCAAATATGGTCTTCATATTTGCTAGATCGACAAATCCTTGAAAAAGTACATAGCCACCATAGGGTGTCACACAAAAGCAATGTTCAAAGTAGTTGATTTGCATTCACTCAAACAAATTGATCTGCATATATTCATAGTTTGTCTCATATGTAGTCTTTTTCCAATTGTGTCAGCCATCATAGCTTTATATTCATGTGTATAAATTTGATTATTTATAATATTGTGTATGCCATGTTTTAGTAAATTAATTGTATTGTCACATTTGTAAAATAATGCATTCCCTACAAGTTGTAGCGCTGATATCAACACAACAATGGGCTGATTACATTGACAAACTGTACACGGTCACTCAGTTATGTTAGTTAATATCCCAAATTCACTCAGCATAATTGAAGCTAAAAAATAATATGTTCTACCTCCCTAGCCCCTCAATGGACACCAACCTCTACTATTTTGTTGTGCATAAATGTGCTTGGGTGGTAAGTACTATACTTCTTTGGTTTTGACAGTTAATAGTGTGCCATATATTATATACTCATTTCAAAAGATTTAACAATGCTAAAAGTGAACATCGGAAAATTCTCCTCTCTAAAAAGGCCACAACTAAAAATGAATGAAGATAACCAATAAAGCAATTATTCCAAAATTGGTTCATGGTCCAACAAAAAACATGACCCCGTTGAGCCTCATTGTTTTAGTTGGTCTTTTCTCTTGTATTTCCGATGCAACCAATAATAAATTCTACAAGGCTTGCTTTAATGACTCGATGAATTCGGTGGTCATGTATCATTTATCACTTGAATTCCAATATGAGAATTATTATCCATATTGTTTTATTCTCTATTGTTTCAAGTTACCATGATAATTATTTCAAGGTTAATTTATCTACGTTTTAAATTTATAGGTAGACACAATGCAAGTTAAGAACCATAATGAAAATATGATGGGTACTTAATAACCCCAACATTACCTAATAGATTGAAGAGTTCCCAAAGGGATTAAAATAATCAAGAATATTTTGAGGGGTGACATTATAAACTCGATTTATTTGATACACACAGAAATAATGTGTTTTATTTCTTTTGTTAATGGATTTGATGACAATTACAAATTGATTTTAAAAACTTAATATTGTTTGTCAAATGCTAATAACTTCTATCATTGAGTTTCAACTTTGTGAAAATTGTTAATATTTGCTAATAAATTTGTTCATAAGCTGCCAACATATGGTAGAAATAGATAATATTACCTAATTTACTTTCTCCTAATAATTATAAAGTTGAAATTATCTTTTATCAATTGGATTCATCTAGAATGGTTCAGAGGAATGATTGTTATCGTTCCAACCCACCAAATTCAATTCTTACCAGTGACATGTTAAGTTTTATTGTAATGACTTCACTTTGACCAACTATAACAATCTATCTCTAACTTTTAATTTTATAAAAAAAACTCTTGAAAATTCCTATTAAAATCAAATTGACTAGCAATAACAATCTATCTCTAACTTTTGATTTCATAAAAAAAATACTCCTGAAAATTTGTGTAAAACCATTTTTCCCTATTATTATTATTTTAATTAAAAAGGAGCATTATTAACCAGCTAACTAAAACTTGAAAGTGTGCTGGCTTATGCTAAAGCAGCATCTCAAGCCATACAGCTAAAGAAAACATAAAGCAGAGTAGCAAAGTCCAAAATGCATACATCCGAATACACTAAACAACAATGCTGGCAGCTAGCGGGAACATAAATATTTAAGCTAATTATTCCGATATAAGCCAGTACACCCTAATATGGTTTATTTCAATAAACATGTTACAAAACTGGATATCACATTTTACGTACAGTACCATGATTAGTATGTTCTGCAGCAAACAAATAGACATTTTAAAAAATCAAGTATAACCAAGAAAACATAAGAACATCATGAACTTAAATGCCGTTGTATCCTTTAGTTTAGAGAGAGCTTCCAAAAATCTCTCTTTCAAGACAAACAAAAGGACAGGATGCTGACATGAAAAATCTCAGTGGAATGCCAAACGTGAGAATGATCAGCTCTTTATCGACAAGTCCTGAAATTGCAGTGCCTATTTAAACCAATTTCAGTCTCGAGGATCTGTACCAACCTTGAACAGAATAGCAAGGAACTCAATGATCTATAAATGAAAACACGGACAATAAGAAAAAAGTAGGCCGTGGCACAAATAATAAGAAAGTAGCAGGTTGAAACAATTCTTATTTTACAATGAGATTCCTCAAACTTTCTATCTGTGGTTATTTCTACTTGTTCTGTAGAAATCTGCACTAGCTATTTTCTCAACAATGAAATCAATCCTTGTTCCAATTCTCATCATTGTGCTTCTTTCGTTTATGGATGTCAGCATCACTGTCTTCACTCTCCCAGTCCGTTTCCCCACTGTCTTCGTCCGTTTCCCCATCTATACCCTTCCTTGTGCCTCTCCCAACCACATCCTCGCCACTGGCAAAATTATCAGGCATGACCATTTTACCTCTTTTTGTGTTACAATCAACTTCTTCTTCACTGCTCCAATTATCATACATGTCATCCTTATGCTCTTTGCCTTTGTCACTGGTTTCATCCAAACTGTACAGGTTACTACCCAAATCCTTGTCCATGCCTTTTCCTTTTCTGCTTCTATCCATGGAATACATCTGGCCTCTTCCAGTTCTACCGATAATATCTTTCTGATGACTTCTGCCTCCAGCTTTCCTTCTGTTACTACCACAGTCTATCTCCTCACTATCACTGTCATCACCTTCATGCTCATGTTTTCTGCTGTTGACAGTATCCTCATCGTCAGTATCCCAGTCATCATCCATGTCTCTCATCCCTGGGCTGCCATTTTCCACAACCTCGTCTTCACTATCCCATTCATCATTCTCATCTTTGTTTCTTCTGGAGCTATCAAAGCCACCCCTCTGGCCACTTCTACCTCTATCGAAGCTACTCCTCTGGTCTTTTCTACGCATATCGAAGCTCTCTTTTTGGCCTCTTCTATTTCTATTATCAATGTCTACCCTCACATCGTCTTCACTATCCATGTCCTCCATGTTCATTGCATCTCTTCGGCCCTTATCAGGCATTTCTCCACCACCCCATTCATTACCACCATTTGGCCTATCCCAATATCTGATTTTGCCTGCTTCTTCCTTTTCTGCAGCCTCTTCAGCAGCCCATTCATCATCTGCTGCATTTTCTATTTCAGCAATAAACCTATCTAATTCTTCTTGATCACTATCCTCAGCAGGGTGTGTTTCCTGCTCATCACTTTCATATAGAGGATCTTTATCCCCATGAAACACATATGGACTTCCTTGCTTCTCATCAATCGCTCGGAAGAAAGTTGATGCAACCTTTTGGACACTGGCCATAGCAATAGGGTCCTCGGGATTAACACCCATTCGCCTAAGATGTTGCTCTATTTGCTTTATATTTATCTTCTGAGACTCCAGGGCTTGCTCAAATCTGGCCTTGAACAGTGCCTGCACAATAAGAAAAAAACATGTCATTCACATAAAAAACGCAAAATATCAAGTACATAAAAAACGATTTTCTTAATTTTTTTATAAATTTATACATTTAAATAAAATATCTGGAAATTAAACCTGTAGTGAAATTAAACTAAACAGCACGAGGAAGATTGTTGGGGGTGACAGAGGCAATCTCCATCATTGTTGCTACAGGGTCTGGCCCTCGCTTTCTGAACCTACTATATTTCGCGGCAACAAGTACCAATAACTAGCAGTGCGCTGATTATCCTCAAGTATTGTAGTACAATCTGCTTCTATAGGGATTCATCCAACAGAGAGCTGCCCTTTTTAGAGATTGCAGTACATCAATTTTGTGATGTGCATTGGTCTTTGGTAATATTTAAGATGATGACTTGATATACTTTGTGGTGTATTCATTGTAAATGTGCCTTTGAAGGTGTGATCACTGATTGGGCCTGACAAATTGTTGGTTGTACATATAACTCCCAAACCATCAGCCATGTCACCTGGTGTCCAACATATTGTACTTATCCTAATTTATTAACATTAAATAGCCATTTGTTTTCTTCCTTGATACAAAATTGATCAATCCATTACAAAATCAACAAGGCTCACTGTAATTATTATTATTATTATTATTATCCAATTTTAAGGTCACGGCCAAGCCAGATACCAAATTGGTGTATGAGACCCCTTGTTTGTGGGACAAGGGACCCACCTCCGTGCAGCGATTTGACTGCTAAGTCTATGAAGGCATACATATCTACCCCCCTCTGGTTTTGAACCTGTGACCTCTTAGGAGGAAACACAAGCTCTTAACCATTAGGCCCACTCATAATACACAATAAAGCTTGATAAACATGAACACACAAATGGCACACCATAAATGGATGTGGAGCACAACTCCCCAAAGTATTATAATGATCAGTTGCATAATAACTCCTTAGATATTAGGATAACTCTAAATAACCCAAATACATCCCAGTACAATAATTGTAAGTCAATGTGTCTAACTCTATTAAGCTCTTATATTATATATACACTAGTTTTCATTCATTGCACCTGCAAGCTCACTACAAGCCTGGCCCCATTAGGGTCATCATATACATTACACTCACAGAGACACGGAGCCGATATATATGTGAAAAGGGTACGTTTTGTATATTTACATACATTACACTCACCGGGACAGGGATGGATATATGTGCCCAAAAGGGTACATTTTTTATATTTACATGCATAACAGTCAGAGTGAAAGGGTAAGTGAGAAGATTTCAAAGGCATGTACACTATGATAAAAAATTCATATTATTGTTTTTACATATCAGTCAATAAGTACACTCTCTACCACGCATGGAGGACTTCATCTGGGCAATTTCTTCATCTTCCATTCACCCTTTATCACAAGGTTAAAAAATCCAAAACTCTTGCTGATTCACCATTGTGATACCAATGAATGTGTGTGCATGGACGGAAGCATATACATCATTATAGATGTCTATTTGCACACAGCTTTAAATCTGGCATTTTCAGAACATAGAAGAAAGTAAAGAAATTCAATGATATATTTCTTGTGTCAGTCTGCTCCTAAATATATAGATGAATAAAATTAAAGAGAACTCAATGGCCAAGGCATATAAAAAGAGTTGGGAGAGAAATTGAGCTCGCACCTTTCTCTTGGTCAGAGTATTGACAGGAATTAAAATCTTTGGCTGACGGTAATTTCTCCCACGATACATGATGATGGTCTTGACGTCATGTATGTTAATCACAGTGCCACCACTCAACCTTGCCAACATAGTGGCCATATCTTTGATTTTCTCCTTGGGAAAATTATCACAACATACTTGGACAGTCTCATGGAACTTCCAGTGTAAGTGCATATTCTGAACTACACCACCAAACACTCCACGCACACCAACAGGAACATAGTTCTTATTTCTAAAACCAATCTTTCTTAACGCTTGGAGCTGCTCAGGTGTTAATAACTCTGGATCATGTCGAGGTGGGGGGAGCTCAGGTAGCTCGTATTTCTTTAATCTTTGCAATAATAAAGCCACTTTTTTCTTGGCCTTGTATGATGGATGAAAAAACACAAACCAAAATTAAATTAGTTCTTGGAATACATAGATCCAAATTAAGCAAAAGTGCAAAGAAGGACCATAATCATGAATTTCAGTCATGTCAGCGTTGCTTATTCCCTTTTACATGAGCTTCAGTTGAGAACAAAGAATAAAAAGCAAACAGCCAAACAGAAATAATGCAAATCAATTCACGCAGCAAAACAAGCATACTTTGATAAGCCAATCTTGAAAGCATCAAAAGAGGATTTGCCCTGGAAAAAGTTCTACCAGGTAGATATGATAATTTTATTAATCTCCAACAACGGACCACAAAAGTAGGTCAAAGGCACTAAAATAATACATCTAGTGTTGATACAAAGTAGGAGTACCAGCACATCTCCTAAAACAATGATAGAAGCGAAAGGGTAATAAGATCCAAGAGCCGGCTAGAGACTAGCTGCTAAATGTCCAGCTTCAGACAGCTAAAGTAAGCTAAAGAGATAATATAAGATAAGGTGCTAGAGCAATAGAAGAGGTATTTAAGAAATATGGTGGAAACAAAAGGTAAGAAAAATAAAATAGCAGAATGTTGTACATATCCTGGAGTGTTTCTCTCTTATAAATGCCATCATGGGACAAAGCTGTTTGATTTCTGCACCTGTGTACTCTTTCTTACAGAGCTTTCTGTTGCTACGGTTAGCCATGTGACAGAATTGCTAGAGCAAAATTTCTACATGGCAGTACCTGTCTATTCGTGATAATGATTACTGTGCTTACAAAAATGAGTAAAGCCAAATACTTCTTCCAAAGAGAAACTTGGAGGTCACAATTATGCTCAAAAGTTTGATAAGTACTTAAATAGTTGTTTGATGAATGACACTGGATCTTTGTTGCATACTTAGTCTTCTCTTTGGTAGGAAATACTCGCTCTATGATAGCAATTATATCTCCTCGATTTCCCCTTCCTCTCTAGTGCCCACAATTGAATTGGAAATGAAATCAACACTTATTTCAGATCATGTATTGTTAGTTCATAGATTTGGGGTAGCATCAGACAGGCGTTTTAGTCTCTAAGGTGTCAGAGAGGCTAAGGAACACAAGATCTCCAAAACCCAGAAAAGGTTTCGAGAGAAAACACTTAGAAACCTCTCAATTAAATTAATTGATCAACAATAAAAAAGTTTTCAAGTCTAACTTAGGAAAATTGATTAATTAATGGCTACTTATTGAGGAAATCGATTTTTGCTCTAGAGACTTCTAGAAAGTGACTTGATGAAGTCTAAGATGATCTAAGCCATCGATCATGATTAGATCTTGGTCATTGAAGCTCCAGCGAGAGATTATAAGAGTAAGTTGATGGGATAGAGATAGAAACAGTTGTGAAGCAAGGGAGCAAGGCAGTGTGAATTACCCAGTGTGCGGTATTCAGCGAGGGAAGAATCTGAGCCAAGCAACGAAAGAATCCGAGCCAAGCAAGGAGAGTAGCAGGGGTTGCAGCAGGGAGAATTTCCAGAGAAATTCTCGAGTGGTTTTCTAGTGTTCAGTGTCAGGGAAGGAAGGCCGAATTTCTGCATTGCGAGTTGTCGGGAGGATCAATTCAATAGCTAGTGCCTAGATCAAGTCCTAGGAGGCCTAGCAAATTGTTTCCAAAGGCAGAGACAAGCAAGATGACTAGGCAGGAGGAGTTTCTGTGTTGGGAATCACGATTGTCGTTAAACCAAAACCTGCAGGTGTTAGTCAACGATCACATCGCCAAAGATAAAGATGCACAAGAGGCGGTTAGTCCATGTCGCGAAACACACGGGGAGAGTTGGTTTATCCAATATCCAGCGATCTCCCCCCAATGCGAGTCGGGTGTATCAAATCATGACCTACGCTCTGATACCACTTGTTGGGAATCACGATTGTCATTAGACCAAAACCAACAGGTGTTAGTCAACGATCGCATCACCAAAGATAAGGATCCACGAGAGGCGATCAGTCCATGTCGTAAAACACACAGGGAGAGTTGGTTTATCCAATGTCCAACATCGTTAGGGAATGGTTGCTAGGCTTAAATCCCCATTTTTCTTCATAGTCCCAAGAGGTAGTATGGACCATTCATTTTCTAGTCCATCTACCATTGTATTGTTCATTATTAATATATGATGATAAGAGATTTTGAGTAGGCTATTAGTGAGCTTTGTGACACAAGTGAGAATTCAAGAAATCATATAGTCTTTCACCCGATCCTATGATAATAAGGCTTTGATGATGAGCCTTGAGTCTCCAAGCACCACCAACTCTTTGATACCTAGACTTTTAGCAATGGAGAGTCCCTACAACAAAGAATAAGCCTCCACTTGATTGTTGGCGGCAACTCCAATCCACCATGCATAAGTTACTTCCTGATTTCCTTCAAGGTCAAGGATGATCCCTCCCATCCTTGCTCTTGATGAAGAAGCCCTAGAAATCATGATGATGTTCTTACTCTTGATGAAGAAGCCTAGAACCCGGATGATGTCCTTACCCTTGATGGATACTGCACTATTGAAGGAATATACATGAATGACCACACTTGTTGATGACATACATGATGACACACTATGATGAAGAACTTGGAGTCATAACAATGAAGAAGCCCTAATGAACTTGTTGTCCTAATCACCTTCTGCACATAAAAATTTAAGGACAGTTACAAAGAAAAATAAAATTGAGCACCTTGGATGCATCCTATCAACCTGGGTCCTATACCATTTTGTAGAGTATATTTTTCCCTTTCTAATGAGCCCTTATTTTCCCCCAAACTCCCAGTGGTTGATGAGATAATGATTTTTTTAAGTTAAGAAAAATATAATTAATTGTGAGTTGACCTACACTTTGGCACACATGTCAGCTTCCTTCCTAAAAGACGTGTCTCTTCATTTCTTTAGCAAAAAACACTATATATACAGTTCGGACCGCATTTCTCCTCCAACAATTTTGGTGATCATCACAGAAATACTACAGGATGCTGAGGAGCAGGAAATTTGAAAATAATAGTTTAGGTTAAATTTTGATTGGGTTATAGATCAAATAATTAAAGGAGAGCTACAGGCAGCCAAGAATACCTCAGACCTGCTGTAATAAGTCTTGGTGCAACCCGTTTTTGACAGATCAGTGCTTAAGGATCAGTGAAGAATCCCTTCCAATTGTGTCATCTACAGTGAAGATAAGAGGCTTGGATCCCTCTTCTTCGGACTGTGTCATCTAACACAGTGGCATAGCTTGACTGCGGTAGCTCAGATAGTGCATGACTGGACTGTGGACTGTGGTATAGCTCGGAGCTCAGACTGTGGTATTACTCGGATTAATTACAGTGACTCTTTTGCTCAGAATGTAGTAGATTGCAGCAGCTTCGACTCTCTGTGAATTAAGCATTCATTTGGTGCAGCATCTTACCTTGGCTCAGACCTTATCTTCGGGCAGTGTAGTATCATTGACAATGAGATTCTTGGCTCAGTGTGGACTGTATTATCTATAACTGTGATAGCTCGGACTGTGATCTTTGGGTATGATTCTTGGCTCGGATTTCCTGGTTCAAAAGTCACAACACAGTAATACTACCACTCGGATCAGTGAAGACCTTGGTCGCTGTGGCTTGGATTAATTGCTTTGTTGAAGTGTTGGAGTTCTCCAACATCAAGACCAGTGTTGGAGACCTATTTTGGACAAGTGAAGCATTGGACAATGAACAATCAGTGAATGTTTTGGAAGCACCTATTAAGGAGTCAGTGGATAGATATCTTACTTGGGCAAGGGTTATTGAAGACACCCTTGAAGAATTATTCAGATTGAAGACCTGAAGGTTATCCTTGGATTGATTAAATACATTGTGCATTTCTTGATTGTACTTTGGGTTTGAAGTACTCTTGAAGGAACGTTGTCTTCAAGATCTGTTTGGAGCACATTGATGACATCTTGGAGCATCTTGTGAAGACACTTTGACACTGAACTTGGAGATATTATTGGAGATCATGGTGCATCGCTGATGTCATCATGAAGTGACTTGGAGAAATTGTTTGGGTGCGATGAACAGCAGTGGGACACCTAAGAAGAAAAGGTTGTCATTGATGATGTGCCTGTTGAAAACTGTAACTAGGTTTACACTTTTCAACATGTAATTATGTATTTATGTAATGAAGAAGACATAGATAATAAAATGTATTTTTGAGCCGCTTCATGGGTTTCATGAGTAAAGATTTTATTATAGGTCAAAGACTTCTTCTTGATGTCTTTTAGGATTTGTCATCTTGTCATAAATGTATTAATTAAGAGTCATGTATATGAAGTGTCAAAGTCAGTGATATATGCCTCAAAGACTTTGTCAAATCAGCTTGAAGACATGGCTCAAGAATAATGATGATACTCTAGATCAGATCAGCATTGGAATACCTCTCCAAGTCGGCCTATAAGCAGTGGACAAGTTGGCTTATATGCAATGCACAGGTCTGCCTCATAACTGGTGATAGGTTGGCTCAAATACAGATTGGAACAACTATATATACCCGTCTAGGCTGCGCAGAACAGAGCAACAGTGAGCTCGGACTCCTCTGAGATTTTCGGACCTAATCACAGTGACAAGTCTGCGGTTCATTCAGGAAAGGACTGTGCTGAAATTAGTGTATCATTTAGTGCTGAAATCAGTGCGTAAAAGAAGTACTATACAGCGAAGATAAGGAGACAAATAGTAAAGTAAAACTCTGTGATAAGATATACACCACAGCAAAGAGAAGATCACTGTCTCGGATGATATTATTGTCTTGGGTAATAACACAGATTGGTAGTACAGCAAAGAAGTGACATAGCACAGTTCAGAAGTGCAGCAAGTCTAGAAGCATTGGAGAGAAGCCGAAGAAGAAGAGATAGATTATCAAGGATTGTGAAGTTGATCAAGTTTCTCTAAGAGACCGAGCTCTCTAATCCTGGTGCAGAAAGGTGCAGAACAGTGCAGGACGGTGTAGAAAAGAAGGATCAGCTTAAGGAGTCAAGGAAGAAGCAGTGACAAGGTCCTGGAGGCATACAAGGGTCAAGGGTCTGTGTCATGGTCATGGTACTTGTCAACTGAAAGTCTATAAGAAGAATGTCTTGTGGGTTTTCCTCTCCAATAGGGAGAGATTTTGGCCCTGGCTCGAAGAGCCTAAATTTGTGTCTCTTGTGTTTTGGTAATTAACTTGATGAAAGACATAATAAGCTAAGAAGAGAAGACATAAGTAAAAGAAGTAAGCTCACAAATAATTATCAAGTAGAGAATTTGAATTAAACCTAGCCCTACCTAATTCTCAACATGGCATCAAAGCTAAGGTGCTGAAGTCAAAGGGCTACTTGTCAAAGAGACACTCAAGGATCAAAAGGCCAGAATCAATTACTCTAGAAAGCATCAAAATCAATGTCGAAGTCTTCACTGAAAAGTCAAATCAGTTTGCAAGGAAGATTTTCAGGCCATCTCAAGAAGACCTTCAACCTCATTCAAAGGATCCACTCTCCAAGGATATAATCTTTGCCATCAAAGATTCTTGACATTGAAGACTTTGTTGGAAGACACATCATCAAGCTCCATCCAACACTATCCAACATCTTTGAAGACATTCTTGATCCAAGATCACCTACTTTGAAGAATTCAATCTAAGAAGGAGTTCCTGTCATCATCTTCATCATCATCATCAAGGACGCTGATAGAAGGAGGAAGTCACTCTACTCAAGTAAGTATTTCTATGACCTCTTTTGAATCTGTGAAAATGACTTGTTGCAAAGAGAGGAACAAATTGGTTGGGTCATCAAACTTTAGAGAATAGAGGAAGATGACAGATTTGAATCTAATCAAAGATGGAAGTTATGGGCTACATCAAAGGATCTACAACTCAACCCTCAAAAGAAGATGCTCCAGCTCATGCCAAGTACATGAAAGGAGAAATCAGAGCCTAGAGGATTCTCCGATGCAGGAGCATTAGCACTCAAATTAGATTTAAATTGTTGATTAGCCCAAGGAGGGGTCAAGTTGTGAATATTGTAATATTCTCTTGTAATTCTTTGCAAGCATAGGTGAGGAATATGCTTAGTTGTTAGGTGTCAATGAGTGATGAGTTAATGTAACAAATCCCCTTAAGAAATGGAATATTAGAGAGAATATTTGTTGTTTATGCTAAGAAGATAGGAGAGTCATAAATTAGGATTTCCTTAGAATAGGAATCAGTTACAAGTTTATAGGAGTTGAGTAAGGGCCAGATAAATTCTAAATTGAATTATAAATCAAATTGTAAGCTTGGAAGGAAAGGAGGCCAATTTAAAAGAAATAATATTAGGCCTAGAGAGAGGGGCGAGAGCCCAGAAAAAAGGCCAATTTAAAAGAAATAATATTAGGCCTAGAGAGAGAGAGAGCCCGAGAGCAGAGAGGGTTTTGTAGAGAGGAGAAGGTTGTGAAATAGCAGCAGGCAAAGTTTGATTGTAAGCAATTTAATGTATCTGTACATTTGTTGATTATTGAGAAAATTGAATTCATATGATTGTGTTGTGTCTTGTTTACGAGCTGAGTGATCCGTAACAAGCTAAATTGGTTTCTGTGTAATAAACCACTGTGGTATGAATTCTGATAAATGCTTAAATGAATGAATAAGTCTTCTGAGTGAATAAGGCTTAGTGACTGGGTACAATCTGTATGATTCCAGTCCGGGAGTTAATTTGTTGATACTATGTGGGAACAAATGAAGTGCAGATAATAATTGTGCGCTGGCTGAGAACGAGAAGAAATCCAAATTGAGATTTGGAGAAGCAAATACAGAAGGTATTATGTATTCGGGCTGAAGAAGTGAAATGGTTATACGAATAACCAAAAGAACAAGCTCAGGAGAGATCAGCGCTTTAAAGACTAAATAAAGCTCAAGAAGGATAGCGGAGATGCAGAGTAGCTGTGGTCAAAGGAAACAGAGAAAAGATTAATACAGAGGGTATTCTGTATTCGGGCTGAAGAAGTGAAATGGTTATACGAATAACCAGAAGAACAAGCTCAGGAGAGATCAGTGCTTTAAAGACTAAATAAAGCTTAGGAAGGATAGCGCAGATGCAGAGTAGCGGTGGTCGAAGAAAACAGAGAAAAGACTAAGGCAGAAAAACCTTTAGAAGATTTCCAAAGGAAGGAAATGAATGGCGAGGATTAAGTTGCAAAAATCCAAGGCAAGAGACCAACGACTAAGATTACATCGCAAAGTTCAATTATGGAATGTGCGAAGTGGACACTTGTCGGGCGAAGCAACCAAGCGCACATCGCAAATCGGCGATTATTGAGTTTATGTATTAAGGACTTCGCAAGTTGAACAAAATAACTTGCGATGCGATAAAGGGAAGAGCCACGTGTCGGCATAGCGCATTAATGCATATCGCACATCGGCGGTTTTAGTGTTTATTGTTAAGGACATCGCAAGGTAAATGACTTAAGTTGCAATGCGATAAGGATTATAAGTTGCAATGGGATGAAGAGGAGCCACGTGTCGGTGGGGTCCATGTGAATATTGCATATCGCATGTGATATGATATAAAGGTTAACCGGGGGAGTTAAAAGGCGCGACATGCGAAGAGGTATAGCAAGACCGTTGGATCCGGCGTAGATCAACGGTGGAAGTTACTTCGCAATATCGCAAAGATCATTAAGTTGTGAATCTGCGGGGAGGTAAGTTATAAGAACTGCGAAGCAATGTGATTGGTCACCATTTGGATGGACCATAACCCACAGGTCCGCGGGTTTGTATAAAGTTGCAGCAGTGTAAGAAATATGAGTTTATGTTGTGATGTGATATGGTACGATGATACCGTATGTGGTGCATTGGTTAATACAGAGGAGGCAGCCACGAGATAAAGGTTTAAGCGCATCAGCGAGAAGGATTACTTTGGGATAAAATGGGTTCCCATAAAGTTTATTTCCACACGTAAATTGAACTGAATACTCTTTTACGAGTATTGGATCTTGGGAACGGGCAGACTTATTAAAAGTTTTTGCGTATGTGGGTAAAGTGGCCTTTTGGCTGCATCATTTTTGGTATCGGAGCAAGTTAATGAAAATTTGTTATAAATGAAAACTGCAAAGCTAAACTATGCAAAAGACATTTGGTAGCAGAACAAAATAAGGTTCAGCGTGAACTTAAGAAGAGATTACAGAAGCATAAAGAAAGCATAGTGATGGTTGTTTTCTTATGGAGAATGGAGATTTACTCGAATGTGAAGAGTGGATGGAGACTGTTTGTGAAATCATTCAGGTATTTATTTGTTTAACTCTGATTTGAATTTTGCAGGATAAAGCTCTTTTGAGAGAAAATTAGAGCAGGAAGAGAGTAAGTTTACTCTAGTAAAGGAAAGAGAACACCAGAGAACAAGACAATGTTCGGTGAAAGGAAGGAGACAGGCCAGTAGTAGTTTGTAAGAAAGAAAAGTTTGCATGCAAGTGAAGAAGAGGCTTGTAGCCTAAATAGTAAGTTAGACAGTGATAACTACTTTGGGAGGAGTGACTACATGTAAGTGGTAGCAGCAGAAGTGAAGACATCTCGGCAAAAGAAAATCAAGCCTTTAGAAGCAATGATGAAAGAAGTTGGTAAAGTTTTTGAGTGAAAGAAGAGTGTGGCCAGAACCTAGTATTTCATTTGTGATTGAAATACAAGAGGACAATTGTGTTCTTAAAAGTGCAGATGAGTTGAAGCCTAGAAGGAGCAGAGGAATGCTCAAAGAAAGTTCCAGAGAGGGGACAAGTGACCAAGTATAGAGGAAAGCTTGGTGAGATAAGTTGTAGCAGGAAGGAGTTGCTATTGCAAAGGCTTAAGTACAGCTAATAGTGAGTGAGGAACTCATGAAGATGAAGAAGAAAATGACTACTGAAGAGGTTCAGGAAGCAGCCACAAAGTGAAGAAAGAAGATGCCAAAGCAAATGGCATATGGAGACAGATGAGTGATGAAGAATATGAGAGAAAGAAAGCTGAGATAGAAGTCCATCTAGGAGTCATGATGGAGTTGTTACGGAAGAATAAGGAAGATCAGAGGTGTGGTTTTCTTATGAGAAAAAAGATGAGGTGGCATAAGCTACAGAAGAGGAAAGAGCAAATGATAAATGCTTGACTGAAGGAAGAAATACTCAGAATAAGTGAGTATCTGGCAGAAGACTTAAAGACTGAAACTTCAAGTGAGGCCAAGAGGTCCCAATGTTTTAAAACTGATATCTTGTGTATGTTTGCAGGTGAAATAGGTAAAGAAAGACAATTTGTTGATGTTGTCACGAAGGAGGAAAAAGATAGACAGAAACTTAATTCTGTTTTGAAAGAAGATGAGAAAATTGAGTCTCATGTACATGCACATGTACAGTTGAGTGAAGGTGATATTTTTCAGCATACTGTGAAGCTGAAAATAGAAAATATTTGGTTTATGATGATGGCCAAGAACAGAAAGAAGTGGAGGAGGATATCAAGTATTTAACTGATATGCTTGAGGAGGTTGATAAGAAGACCATTGAAGATTTTATGAGTCGTGTAGAGGACTTAGAACAGCAAGAGGAAGATTTGGTGACTAGATCATCAAATGAGACCATTGGGTATTGTGATTTTGAGATTGATAATTTGAAAGTGTTTGCAGGTGTTGCAGAAGGCAATCCATCTCTTGGAATTTTCTTGAATGAAGTTGAGAATTGTCAAGCAAAGTTTGATGATGATTGTCTTTCATATGAAGATCAAGTTGAGTTATTGTAGCAAAAGGAGTTCATAAATTCCTTGCTTAGTGAAGAAAGTATCTCTAAGGGAGATGAGACAGTTATGTCTGATAATGAAGAACTTGTTATTGTTTAGGATAGGGAATAATTGGCTTATTTGATTGACCAAGAGAAGACTATAGGACAGACCTTTAGAACTGTCACAGTAATGAAGAATCGGAATTTTATTCTGATGAAGAATGAAGAAGTAGTGTCACCAAGAAATTGGACTTGTGACAAAGAAGGAGATAGTGAGGATTGTATAAAGCATTTGGAAGTAGTTCCAAGTGAGATGATAGATTTGTTGTATGGGCTAAGTCTTTTGGAGAATAGACTAGCAAGTCAGAGAATGAATATTCTGAATGTACAAATGAAATTGGGTAAAGGTGAGATAGGCATGTCTCATGCTAAAAAGGAATCAGTCTTAGAACTGAAGGAAGGTGAACTGACTACCAGGATTAGTCAAAGAATTGAAGAAAGATATGCTGGAATTGATGAACAGCATAATGATGAGGTGTTTGAAAGGAAGAGGAAGAAAGATATGCTGGAATTGATGAACAGCATAATGATGAGGTGTTTGAAAGGAATCAGATAGAAGGTGAATTGTTGAAAGCATTTGAGTATGAAGTTTTTATGAAAGATATTGAACAAAGGTTGTTTGGAGATGAGATGAAAGTTCAAAAGCAACAAGATGGTAAGGATGTAAGGGCGGTAGTAAGAATCCAACAACTTCAAAGAGAAGATAACAAACAGCAGTTTGAAGATAATTGGCAGAGTGAGTACCAGTTAGAAGATAAGTTGGACATAGAGATTGAAGGAATAAGAAGGTTGATGGTGAAGGTGTCTCAGAAGAAGACAGCAGCAAGAGAAGGCAGCAGAAGAATGTGAGAGCATAACCAATGGGGAAATGCAGCGTAAAGTATGGAGACCTGGAGAATAGCAACCAAAGACAATGGATCATTACAGAGCAAAGTGTGGGATCCGGGAAGAAAATGATTGGAACACATGATCTGGAGATCATGATTATTTTCTACTTTGGGTGTCTGATGCAGGAGCATTAGCACTCAAATTAAATTTAAATTGTTGATTATCCCAAGGAGGGGTCAAGTTGTGAATACTGTAATATTCTCTTGTAATTCTTAGCAAGCACAGGTGAGGAATATGCTTAGTTGTTAGGTGTCAATGAGTGATGAGTTAATGTAACAAATCCCCTTAAGAAATGGGATATTAGAGAGAATATTTGTTGTTTATGCTAAGAAGATAGGAGAGTCATAAATTAGGATTTCCTTAGAATAGGAATCAGTTACAAGTTTATAGGAGTTGAGTAAGGGCTAGATAAGCTCTGAATTGAATTATAAATCAAATTGTAAGCTTGGAAGGAAATGAGGCCAATTTAAAAGAAAGAATATTAGGCCTAGAGAGAGGGGCGAGAGCCCAGGAAAAAGGCCAATTTAAAAGAGAGAATATTAGGCCTAGAGAGAGAGAGAGCCCGAGAGCAGAGAGGGTTGTGTAGAGAGGAGAAGGTCGTGAAATAGTAGCAGGCAAAGTTTGATTGTAAGCAGTTTAATGTATTTGTATATTTGTTGATTAATGAGAAAATTGAATTCATATGATTGTGTTGTGTCTTGTTTACAAGCTGAGTGATCCGTAACGAGCTAAACTAGTTTATGTGTAATAAAACACTATGGTATGATTTTTGATAAATGCATGAATGAATGAATAAGTCTTCTGAGTGAATAAGGCTTAGTGACTGGGTAGAATTTGTATGATTCCAATCCGGGAGTTAATTTGTTGATACTGTGTGAGAACAAATGAAGTGCAGATAATAATTGTGTGCAAGCCAAGAACGAGAAGAAATCCAAATTGAGATTTGGAGAAGCAAATACAAAGGTTGTTCTGTATTCGGGTTGAAGAAGTGAAATGGTTATACGAATAACTAGAAGAAAAAGCTCAAGAAAGATTAGCGCTTTAAAGACTAAATAAAGCTCAGGGAGGATAGCGGAGATGTAGAGTAGCGGTGGTCGAAGAAAACAGAGAAAAGACTAAGGCAGAAAAGCCTTTAAAAGATTTCCAAAGGAAGGAAATGAACGGCGAGGATTAAGTCGCAAAAATCCAAGGCAAGAGACCGACGGCTAAGATTACATCGCAAAGTTCAATTGGGGAATGTGCGAAGTGGACACATGTCGAGCGAAGGAGCCAAGTGCACATCGCAAATCGGCAATTATTGAGTTTATGTGTTAAGGACTTTGCAAGTTAAACAAAATAACTTGTGATGTGATAAACGAAAGAGCCATGTGTTGGCATAGCGCATTAGCGCATATCGCACATCGGCGATTTTAGTGTTTATGTAACGACCCATTCCCAAGTATATACAAAACGATATTAGCATGTGAACGATATAGGCATTTGATAGCTACACTTGCCTATACCGCCCACATCGCACTAGTACACCTACCTACTAATATCAAGATTTCATAGATTGGGAACTTAATATTAAGATTTCAGATTTATATTAAGTTCAACTAAGTATAAAATTTTATGAAACAAGGTAATAAAAGAAATGAAATAATAAAGTTAAAATCTTTAAGTTAATAAATCTTTAAGTTAAAAATGAGTATGCAATATTAAATATTTATATTAAAAGTGTTTAAATAAAATCCCACCTTTATAAATGTGTATATGTACTCACATTAATGTGGATCACCCACCATAACAACATTTAATGTGAACATAAGGATGGATAAGGCCTCGGGAGGTTAGAGGCGGTGGAGTAAGATTGTTTAGATTATATTCCTATCCAAATATGATGAAAAGTATACCACCATAAATACATAAAATATCACCATTAATAAGGATAAGACCTCGGGAAGTAAGAGGCGGTGGAGGGAGATTATTTAAAGGAGGTGATATGGAGGAGAAAGGGGGGATGTTTTGAAGGAAAAGAAACGATTTCTGCTTAAGTGAGAAGGAAATGTCAGCTTGAATGGTTTGGGAAGGAGTCTCTTGTTCTTGGAAATCTGGGCACGGGGGCAGAGGAGACATCCTCTGGGTCTGGGATTGGTCCCGGATTTGGCTGGGAGGATTTGATTGTCCCGGTAATCTGTTCTGTTCACGACATCACCAGGTGCTCAGCTAATCTTCAGCCGCTTTGAAATTGTAAATTTGTCCTGATTTTCAGGTATTCCTCTACATATAGATTAATCATGCAAGCTGAAATTTCAATTTTTAACTGTTATAATGTTTTATTAGATCTGTTTTACTTAAACAGAAGTTCAGATAGGTACAATCTTAGAAAACAGGGAACAGGGTCATTACAGTTTATAGTTAAGGACATCGCAAGGTAAATGACTTAAGTTGCGAAGCGGTAAGGATTGAAATTTGCGATGCAATGAAGAGGAGCCACGTGTCGGCGGGGTCCATGCGAATATCGCATATCGCATGTGATATGGTATAAAGGTTAACCGAGGGAGTTAAAAGGCGCAACATGCGAAGAGGTATAGCAAGACCGTTGGATCCGGTGTAGATCAACGGTGGAAGTTACATCGCAATATCGCAAATTTCGTTAAGTTGTGAATCTGCGGGGAGGTAAGTTTTAAGAAGTGCGAAGCAACGTGATAGGTCACCGTTTGGGTGGGCCATAACCCACAGATCCACGGGTTTGTATAAAGTTGCAGCAGTGTAAGCAATACGAATTTATGTTGTGATGTGATATGGTACGGTGATACCGTATGCGATGCATTGGTTAATATAGAGGAGGCGGCCACGAGATAAAGGTTTAAGCGCATCAGCAAGAAGGATTACTTTGGGATAAAATGGGTTCCCATAAAGTTTTTTTCCACGCGTAAATTGAACTGAATACTCTTTTACGAGTATTGGATCTTGGGAACGGGCAGACTTATTAAAAGTTTCTGCGTATGTGGGTAAAGTGGCCTTTTGGTTGCGTCATTCTCATACCCTATGTATCAAAACTAGAAACTGCAAAAGAAATATATGAGAAATTGGTGGAGCTATTCTCCGTGAGTACCGTAGAAGAAGTAATCTCTCTGAGATAAGAACTATACAAGATGAAATTGTCAAGAGAGGAAGGAATCACTTCATATTTTATGAGGATTTCTGAAATACGAGACCAACTGCAAGTATTGGGAGAGGTAATGTCTGATAGTGAAATGACTACAATGGTGTTGAATGCTCTACCAGAAGAATGGAGAAACTTCACTTCAAGCTTATACGGGAAGAAAGAAGCAACACCATTCCAGGATCTATGGTCTCTATGTAAAATAGAGGAAACAAGATTGAAATCCAAAGCTGATACAGGATCAAGTGAAGGGAATCAAAACTCTGCAGCCATGTCGAGGAAGAAAGGAAGATTCGGTAAATTTGGTCCTCAGAATAAAAGAAGAAATATGAACAAAGTACGATGCTTTGGATGTAATGAACTTGGGAAATATAAAAGGGATTGTCCTAAATCTGGAAAGGACAAAAGGGAAAAGGAAGAAGCACATATCACAGATGAAAGGGAAGAACCAAATGCAAAGAAATCTAAGAAAGAAGAAGTGAAAGATCTCTATTATGATTAAGATCATCTTCCTCTTTAAGAGATTTCTGTCGATTGTAAAATAGTATGTTAGAAAGCATTGTACATTAATGTGTCACTCTAGAAATGGCATCATGATAAAAGCATGCAAGGAGCACTTGTCATAGGGGGATGTTTGCAATACAACTAAGCTATGAAAGAACTGGCCCCTGGAAACCTCACTCATAACAACATTGATGGAAGGCAGTCATCAAGATCAAGGGTCATCATTCAATAATCAATATGGAAATAGGTGTTGGCATTTTCTAATGGAGTCCTCTTTGGATTCACTAGTTAGAAAGAAAGCAAAAGGTTTCATCGGGAATTCTATTTTGCAGAATTCTGGGATTAGGATATGATGACATATTGATGAAGCAGGTCAAGGGAATGAAGTTCTTCATTCTCGGGAAATTGCTGCAAGATGACTCAAAAAGAAAAAGATGAGGTACATATATTTATATGTTGACACTGGATGTTGTGGAGTCATGTCATATGGTTGTAGGTGATGGACTTCTACCTTTAGAAGTATGATCAAAGAAAGGAGAATCTCTTCAGATACATAGGTTGCCAATAACAGATGAAATCAACATAATATGTCCTCATATGGAATATGAGGTTTTTGTATACAAACAAGGAACTGAATACTAGAAGTTCCTGGGAATGAAGTAAAACTGTGTGGAGAAAGAAAGGAATAGATCATAAAGTGCAACCATGATAAGAGGCAGTTATCATTCGAAATCCAAGAAGATGTGACTAGGAGATCTCCTGAGAAGATATGTAGACTTTGAAAGAAGTATGGTAAAGAAGAAGACCCTTGACAATACATAAAGGATGTTGATGCCTACAGGAAGATGTCATGGTCAAAGATCATCACTGAGGTAACTTTTGATTTAAAATTTCTTATGTATATTTTTATCTGGATAAGTTTATGCAGGGTTGCCAACCATATGGAAGGATGTAAGATCCTTGGGAGATGGTTTGAAGGAAAGTAGCATGGCATAAAGGTGGACCAAATGAGAAAGATTGATGAATCACTTTATGGTAGATGACATGACTCATGGATGAAAGTGATGGATGATCTGTGCACTATGAAGCTAAAGTTGAAGATTCCTCAAGATCGAAATCCATGACATCGAAGGGAAGAATTCTTCATGAGCAACTAAGTGTCTGTTCAATTTGGACAACTAGATCCAAACTCCATGTTGTGATGCTCAGATGAAGATACCAATATTTTTATTGGACTCCTCTTTCGGAGAGGTGCAAGATCAATCTAAAGATCATCTTAATCCGGTGAGCAGAACATTTATTTTGAATTTATTCAAAATATGTGCAGGTCAGCCTTAAGGTTTTGTGCCCCAATTGTTGTGTCACACACCCTCATTGATGGATATATATTGGTCAACGTTCGAGGACATTTCAAATCATCTCACCCTCACACATTTCTCTCCCCTCATCTGATTGGTTCGATGTCCTTGGTGGCTCTTCTCTCCACATGTGGGAAATTTCCAGCAGCAGCACATTTCTGATTTTGGTCTAGGGTTTCTGCAGCAAACTTTGACCAGCGTTGACTTTGGTCAACACGAGGTCAAATTGACCCGAAACTCTACCAAAATTTCGATTTTCCTAATCTGCATTTTCTGGCACTATTCCCGAGGTAAAACGTTGACTTTGACTTTTAGCGTTGACCTAGTTGTTGATGCTGTCTGTGTTGACCGTTGACTTTTTGGGTTGACTTTTGAGTTGACCGTTTGGCTATCCTAGAGGGTTGTGTGACATTGTTGGTTGGCTGACCATATTGAGACTTTGCTGGTTGAAGCATCTTGTTGACCGTCGTCACGCACCAACACACATATTTTTGGCTTGTCTTCTGTCGATCTATTGGTATGTTCTATCAACATTTTACTTTATTGTTTATGTGATTGTTGTTTGATATTGGAGAAAAAGTAAAGTTGCATCAAGCATAGAACATCTACATAAATTTACATGGTATCAGAGCTGAGGTGAAGACAAAGCCCTAGTTTGCAGTAATCATCGAAGAAGAGGATGGGTTCCTCAAACTACAATGGCTTTCAGGTTGATGACAAATTGACTGGGAAGGATGACTTCCATGCTTGGAAGATGACATTGGATCTTAACTTGGAAGACCAAGATGTCATGGACTATGTGCAGGGTAAAATCCAAGAGCCTCCATCCACTGCTACTACTGCTGCCAAAACAAAGTACAAGAAGAGAGAGATCAAAGCAAAGTTGATGATCAAGGACTCAATTCACAAGAGTCTGGTTGCCTACATCTCACATCTCTGAGCTGGGCACATCCAAAGAGATGTATGATAAGTTGGTCCACATGTTCAAGGCCAACAATGCGAATCAAGTCCTATTCTTCAAGAATCAATTGAAGAATCTGAATAAAGGCAAGGATGAGTCTATTCAATCATACTTTCTGAAGCTGACCAAGATCAGGAACAATCTGCTGGCTATTGGGGAGACAATAGCTGATCGAGATATGGTTCTCACTGCACTTGGAGGGCTCTCATCCGAATGGCATGTGTTCAACACTACCATTCTCAATAACAATGTGATACCTGACTTTGACGAAGTACTATCGAGATGCGTACTAGAAGAGACAAGAATGAAGGAGTATGAAAACAAAGGAATTGCTGCCTATGCTGCTCATTCTAGAAAGAAGAACTTTCGTGGTCCAAAGAACAAAGGAAGAGCAGGGACCCAAGGAAAGAAGGGCAAGTGTTAGACTTGTCATAGGCTAGGTCACTATGCTAGAGAATGCCCTTTCAAGAAGGATTCTCCCGATGATGATGACAACAACAACAACCGGAGGAATGGCAATCAAAGGAACAACAGGTTCAAGGGGAAGAGGAAGGCTCCCTCCGGCGGAAATGGTCAACCTTTCAAAAGGTCGAGAAATTCCAGGTATGAGGAATCAAATGTTGTTGATAAAAGAAATGAATTCATTCTTGTATATGCCCTCTCTGCTGCATCTCCACCCAACACTATGGATATCTGGTTGATAGATAGTGGTGCCTCAAGGCACATCACTGGGTTCAAGGAAGCACTTTCTGATATGGTTGAGAAGGATACTAATCTGGAAATTATCCTTGGAGATAATGCCACATATCCCGTGAAAGGGACAGGGACTGTAACCCTCCACTTATCTCAAGGTCAAGTCCTCCGCTTGTAGGATGTACTTTATGTACCTGATTTGAAGAAGAACCTTGTGTCTATATCGGCCATGGAAGACAAAGGTTTCAATGTGGCATTCATTGATGGGAAGGTGCATATCTAGAAGAAGAGCTTCAAGGAAGCTATCACGATTGGGTTTAGAGTTGATACACTCTATCAGGTTGGAGGAAGTCCACTGGGAGCAATGACACGTGATACTATCCGACAGACCGATAATGGCACTGAATATGAGACGAACGAGTTCAAGAACTTTTGCAGAGAAGTTGGCATCAAGAGGGAGACCACAACTATTTATACTCCTGAGCAGAATGGCGTTGCTGAACGAAAGAAAAGAACCATTGTGGAAGTTGCTCGTGCCTTGCTATGTGACCAGGGTCTATCGAAGTTTCTATGGGGAGAAGCTGTGAACATTGTTGTGTACATACAAAACCGATGCCCGCATTCCGCTTTGGACTCCAAAACTCCCGAAGAGGTTTTCTCTGGTAAGAAACCTGACGTCTCACATTTCAGAGATTTTGGATGTCCTGTTTATTTTCATGTGCCGAAAGAGACGAGAAGCAAGTTGGATGCCTCTGGAAAGAAGGGAATGTTTGGGGGCTACAGCGAAACTTCGAAGGCCTATAGAGTCTATGTCCCTGGTCAAAGGGAAGTGGAGATATGCCATGATGTCACCTTTGACGAAGATGCTTCCCTGAGGAAAGTAGTCAATCTTCCGAGATCTGAGGAAGATCATGAAGCAAGGCCTAGAAATCAAGAAGAACTGAAGGATGAGACGATGCTCGATGCTGAAGGATCGATGGACCCGATGAATCCACCTCCTTCAATAGAGAAGAGACCATCATGGCTCAAGGACACTCTTGAGGATGCCGAGGGACATATGGCCCCAAGGGGGGCATTCCGTGAAAGCAGAAGCCAAATAGATAGCAAGGGTATCTAGCAGCCATGAGTACTATTGTACAATCTGAGCTTGGATCTTTTGAGGAAGTCATAAAGCATCAAGTCTGGTAGGATGCTATGCACGAAGAATATGAGTCCATATTGAAGAATGATGTCTGGGATGTGGTTCCAAGACCGGAGGACAAAGCAGTTGTCACCTCAAAATGGCTCTACAAGATCAAGCATGAATCTGATGGAAGTACTGGAAATTTCAAGGCAAGATTCGTTGCTCGTGGCTTCTCTCAAAAGGAAGGCATAGACTATGATGACATATTTGCACCTGTGGCCCGATATACCACCATCCGATCTATCATAGCCCTTGTTGCTATGCAAGGATGGAGTCTTCATCAGATGGATGTGAAGACCGCATTTCTGCATGGTGTGATAAAGGAAGAGGTGTGTGTGGAGCAACCTCTGGGGTTCGAAGTCCAAGATCGGGACACCCATGTCTGCAGGTTGAAGAAAGCCCTCTATGGCTTGAAGCAAGCGCCCAGAGCTTGGTACGAGAGGATAGATAGCTACTTGATGAAGCTGGGCTTTACTCGTAGTAATGTTGATCTGAACCTTTACTTCAAGTTTGATAGAGAGAAACCTCTCATTCTGGTGTTGTATGTGGATGACCTCTTCCTGACAGGTGTTGACCCTCTCATTCATCAATGCAAGAGAAAGCACGTTGCTGAGTTCGAGATGAAGGACCTAGGATTGATGCATTACTTCCTGGGCCTCGAGGTCTGGCAGAGACCTGGCGAGATTTTCCTTTCTCAAGGAAAATACATTGTGAAGCTTCTGGAAAAATTTGGTATGGTGGATTGTAAGTCCGTGTCGACACCGATGGAACTCAACTTTAAGAAGTTGAGTGGCAACGCTGCTGGGCCTGGGTTAGCAAATCCTACTAAGTATAGTCAACTCGTAGGGGCCCTGATGTTCCTAGTGAACACCCGTCCGGACGTATGTTGTGCAGTGAACACTTTGAGTTAACACATGGTTGATCATAACATTCACTGGGTTGGTGCCAAGAAACTCTTGAGATATCTCTGTGGCACGATAGACCATGGGCTGAGATACACTGCCAGGAGCATGACACTCCTTGGATATACTGATGTCGATTGGGCTGGCAGTGCGGTGGATCGCAAGGGCACATCTGGATGTTGCTTCACACGTAGATCTGCTTCGGGCAAGAAACGGAAGTCGGTAGCCTTGAGCACCGCTGAGGCCGAATACATTGCAGCATGTATGGCCCGTTGTGAAGTCACTTGGTTGCAAAAGCTCTTTAGTGAGTTGTTCGAGCATGTGTTAGATGCCACCGTTATCCTTTGTGATAACCAAAGGGGGATTCGTTTGTCAGAGAATCCCGTGTTCCACGATCGATCCAAGCATTATGATGGCCGGTACCACTTTATCCGAGATATGGTATAGCGAGGCACCGTAAGGCTCGATCATATAGGAACTGATGAGCAGGTCGCAGATATTCTCACAATGCCCTTGGGGAAGGTCATATTCCTAACCTTCCGTGAAAATCTTGGAATCGTGGAACGACCCTATTCTGAGGGTCCTGTTTGACGATGAGCTCTTGGAGCTCTGGGGGCCTTTGGGGATAGCTTCTCGGAGCTATAAGCAACCACAAGGCTAGGCTTGCCGAACCTTGTTGGTGTGCTTCTGCCCCACCGTTGTGATGATTGAGTTGGTTCACCTCTTATTATCTGTGCCCAGTATGCATCCTACCCATTCGAGTTCCGGACTCATAGGAAGTACCTCTCATTTGGCTAGTGAGGTGGGAAAAGCTAGAGACTAGTAGCAAAGACTGATGGACTCATCGGAGATTGCCGTACTCTATCTAGGATGGCATGGTCCAACCACTTGATTTGGGATCAAGTCTAGAGAGGTTTCGGACCTCCAACTGACTTTGGGTCAGTGAAACTAACTTCGGGTTAGTATATGACTCTCTTGAGTCCAAGTGAGGTTTCGAACCTCCTACTAACTTCGAGCAGGTAAACTAACTTCGGGTTGGTATGAGACTCTTTGTGAGTCCTGTTGACCACACTTTGTCAACGACCCCATAGCAGTACACCACCATTTTTTCAAATGGGATTCATCATGTTCGATGTGTTCACGCCATTCAGATTCCATCAGCAGCCAACATTTTTATAAATGATGTAAACCCATTCTGCATGTTTATGATGTAAATGATCTAAGTAAGACCACCATGTATGTAACAACCTAGGTAAGCCAAGTATGTTGGTGACGATTTCTATCCTAGTAGGTTTTTTGTCTCACTGATTTACTTGTGTTTTTCAACACAAGTGATCGGCAGAGTTTTCCCCTCCAGCCTCACCCCAAAGCTAGGGTGGATTTTGTCATCAAGATGCTAAGTGAGTCCTAGTGTTTTCTATTGAGTCTTTGTAAAAGTAGTTTGGGAATAATCCTAACTAGTTGGCTAGATTATTTTATTACAAGCTACTTGGTCTACTAGATCATGTTTTGAGTCGCAAAATTGGGTACCTATTTGAGAGTCTATACGAATGGGTATTCCCTCTTCATGTGTCTAAATGTATTTATCTTATATAAAGAGGGTTGGAAAAAATAATTAAATCCCCTCTCAGTCAATTAATTAAATTTTCTGGCCAAATTAATTAAAAATCCTAAGCCAGAAATTTAAGTAATTTTAGGTCTTAGGTAAGTATAAAATTCCTCAAAGGCAAAATTCGTTGGTCCTTAAAAAATGAATTTTTAAAGGTCTTAGGCCAAGGGAATATTCAGAATTTCAAGAAATTTTGGACCCTTGGGCCTAGGTGGTTAAGTCAAAGTCAAAATTTTGAGGTAATTAATTCAAAAATAGTATTTTTGAGTTAATTAAAATGGAATTAAATGATAAATTCGTTTTTCCTCAAATTTATAATTTTGACGGTCCAGATTAAAAGATGATCAAATCTTTTCGAAGGTCGAGATTATTTTGACATGGATCAACCGAACTAGCCGTTGGAGATTTTATCTTATAAATTAGAGGTCTTTGTCAGTCTTTCAATCATCCGATCTCCGGATCATGCACTCGCTCTTGAAGCTCTCCTGTAATATTTTCTGGAATAATACAAACGAAGACTTTGGGGTTTTATCTTGATGGTGGTGTTCCTATTCAGCATTTTATGGTAAACTTGTTCTTAATATTCTGCTGGTGATTATTTTAATGTATTGTTGATTAATGGCTCTTGTAGAGTAATTTTGGGTATAGGTATCTTGCCCAGGCTACTGGATCTAGGGTAAAAATATTAATTGGATCGAGCTACCGGTTATCTCTAGCTCATGAAAGTTTTATGTTTTATCACTATTTCTCTATTAATCTGACAGTTTAACTTTAAGTTTGCAGAAATTTTCCGGATTTAGAACTGGGCGTTTGGGGAAGTCCTAGTTTGGACCAGCTGACTCCCAGCAGATAAGATCTGAAGAGCCCTCCGGATCTAATTCCTTGGGCTTATCTTAAATTCTGGTTTTTGCAGGGTTCTTTATTGGGCTTGTGGCTATCTCTTAAATTTTCATTTTCTAAATTGTGCTGAAAATTGTTTTAAATCTGGCCAAGAGGGTTTATGATCTATAAATTAGCACTGTAAATTTGTATATATTCTCTAGGGTGTAAGGGTTTATTTAATTTCTTGTGCATAGTTTTGGATCTGTTCTGGTTTTTGTAGGTTGCGGGGGTTTCTCAGAAATTCTTTTAAGATCTGAGCCAAATCTAACCCCCAGAGGGTCAGATCTGGCCTCAAGATCGCTTTGCTAGCAGATCTGAGTACAAAAAAAAAATATTTCAAGTTCGGCATTCTAAAAATCTGAGTTATTGTGGGAAAAATTTTAATGCTAGAGGAATTTCGAGTTTACTGGTTTTTTCTTGAGATATTTTTTAGCGTTCTGCCTCCAATTCCTATTATATCCTGCCTTCACTCATTCCTCACGTTGCCTACTTTCTCTGCGTATGCCCTCTATTCAGCTTCATCTCAACCTGCAAAACCATCCACAGCCTTCTTGCTTCCTCACACTGCGTGCAAATGACTTCCATACGCTGCCATCGTTTGCAAAAACCGGTTCACACCTTCCCTGTCCGCTACCCATATCACTGCATCTGAAAAGCTTCATCTTTGTCGTCCGCAACCCTCCTCTCCAGCCTTCACGAAGCCGCCATCCATTTCCTTCGACCACTTGCTCCGCCGTCGTGCTCCCTTTACCCGCTGCCTCGCCTCTTCCTTGGCTATCGACCTGCACAAATAAACACAAACGCATACCATAAAGTTTAAAACCCTTACGTATATGCGTTAAAATATTTTTGATCGGATTCATTTTTGTGTTAGAGGGTTTAGTGTTGGGTCTTAGTTTAAATTCGATTTTTGTTATTTAACTTTTAGTTTTAATTTTTTTAGTTCGTAGACTTTAGATTTTAATTTTTAGATTTTATTAAATGTTAAGTTTAGTGTAGCGTTAGTTTAGTTTTAAATTAGATTCGATTTTCTTTAAGCTTCTAGTTTTAATTTTGGTTAGATTTTTTTAGATTTTAGTTAACTTCAACTTTAGTTTAGTTTCGAATTTTTTTTGTTTTAGATTTAAATTTAGATTTTAATCCATAGTTTTAGTGTTATTTGTATATATATATTTTGTTTAAAAAATAATAAAAAAATATAAAATATAAAAATTTAGAAAATTCTAAAAAAAAAAAATTATTTCATAGTCAATTGAGCTTTTAATTTTTTATCCTAAGTTTGACTATATAGAATTTTTAATTTCTGGATTGGGTTATTTGGAACATCGTAAATTCGGAAGTATTGTTGGTCATCTCATGATAACATTGCTATGGGTTCAAAGTACTTTAATGCATAGTTGTGGTGCGTTTTATCGAATATCATTGTGGTGATTATGTTTTTCATAGCAGCAGTTACATATCAGATACTTGACTTTATTTTTATAACTGGATATTTTTTGACTCCATAAGGCACTGGTTTTAAAATTCTGAATCTAATTGGATTTGTGAAATCTCGTAAATCTTAAACAAGTATTTGATTATCTAGTTGTGTCTCCTGAATTGGTTGGTCTTCAACCAGTTCTTTTCCTTCATTTTGTTAGGGTCTACCTCCCTTAGCTTGCAAGGAGACAGCTTAGACAGAGAGATTGAAGATCAGGGTGACGGCCCCTGATCTGAGCGGTTGTCGCGGTGCCTAGACATTTTGTGCGACAACATTTTTTGGCGCCGTTGCTGGGAATAGAGTTTTGCTATCCTTGGTCTTATCGACATGTTATAATCTTCTAATCTTTTTCTCGCCATTCATTAGCTTGTCGCATGGCATAGCATTTTCTGGCATCATTTCATCATCTTATCTTTCGTCATCTCACTAATCATTTCATCTTTAGCACCTGGACATTTCGGTTGGCTTCTTGTTTGGGTGGCGACTCCACTTATTCATCTATTTACTCCCAGACAAGAATCCCCCCCCTGATATCCATCTACTACTCTCGATTATTTCTTTTGTTTTAGAATTAGCTTAATGTTCAAGTGGCGACTCCAATTCTTTCATTTCTTACAAGAGTTCCTGCTAAGAAGCTCGCTTCTTGAGGACCTTTTGACTATTCTTGAACACGGATCTCTTTCTCTAACATCCACTTCACCTTTAAACAAGTCATCATGGATGACACCTTTCATGACATGCCAGAAGAGGCCATTTCTAAATTGCCTTTTTTCTCAGGTGGTAATCCAGGCATTGCTCTAGTGCATCTAAAGATGGTCACTTTTATTATAAATAAATATTGTCGTCCTTCACAATTTAATCATGAAGATGTCAAGATACGTATCTTTGGCTATTCCTTAAAAGGTGATGTTATCGATTGGTTTCGAAATTGTCCTTAGGAGTATTGTTTACAACACATCATCAATGCTTTTAAAGATAAATATATAAAACAAGATGACTCGCCTTGTGCTCCCAGTGTTATGCAAAATAATGAAATTGATCTTGTAGAGAACTCAACTATCAGCAGGAGATTTCCAGACAGTTCGCAGGATGAATCCACTTGTACCACGACAGCGCAAATCCATGATAGTGGTGAAGCAGAAACAAATTGTCAAATCAGTCTTGACAACGATAAGCATCTTGTTAACGAATTGATTCAGATGGCTAAGGATCTACAGCTAAATCAAGCTCAGGTAATCAAGAATATGGAGGCCAACCAGGCTCAAATCATTAAAAATATGGAACTTAATCAAGAAAAAATAATAGTAGATCCTGTCAGGGAAATTGGTTCTATGCAGAGCAAGTTATTGGCCTTAGAGGAAAAGATAGAAAACATGGAAATTGATCAGATGTCTCTTCAACACAATTTGTCGACTATTGAAGAGAGTCATGCGAAGGAAATCACTGTTGTTAATGTTAAGCATTCTAATCAAATGACTGGTATTCAAAATAAGTTGGAAAAAATGGAAAGATCACACATGCAGAATTTTCAACCCAAGTCAGAATTGTCAACAGATCATATGCCTCCTAGTTTGCTGAAGCAATTTCCATCTCATCACATGGAGGTCACTTTTCCCATTAAGGAAGAATTAACTATGGCTACAAAGGAAGTTGAGAAAGACCAAGCTTATGTGTCACCTTTAACAGAGTATATTCAGAATAAGATCGATCACACTCCAAGTTCATCAGAAGTTTTGTACAAGCGTTTTCAAGATAAGGACAAGAAATCTACAGTGGTTTCATTACTGACATCACAACCCACTCAGAAGAAGAGAAAAAAGCAGAAAGGAAGAAGTAAGCGGTTTGATTCGTCTTATGGCCGAGAGCAGCTTGACATTCGGATAAGACAGAGTCCTACCATATGCAAGATTGGACATGGCACATCTAAAAAGCAACCTACAAACTTGCCTCAAAACAGGCAAATGCTCAGCATGCACTATATTGAGCACATCTAATGCCACAGTGCATCCTTTGTATTGTATCTCTAACCTTACACCTTGTTATTTCAGCATTTCATTTTTGTAGTTAGAGTAGATTTACTTTTCATGTTAAATAGAATAATAAATCAAAGAAGAGCTTCTATTTTTCATGTGCTTAATGTTATATGATGATATTTGGATGGACGTTACTTATGTAATTTTGTGTGTTGCTTGGATACAGATTCTGGATTCTCACGTTCCTCCGGTAAAGCAACATGTCCCCAAGTAGAGCCAGATGTTGACCACACACTGTCAACGACCCCATAGCAGTACACCGCCATTTTTTCAAATGGGATTCATCATGTTTGACGTGTTCGCACCATTCAGATTCCATCAGCAACCGACATTTTTATAAATGATGTAAACCCATTCTGCATGTTTATGATGTAAATAATCTAAGTAAGACCACCATGTATGTAACAACCTAGGTAAGCCTAGTATGTTGGTGACGATTTCTATCCTAAGAGGTTTTTTGTCTCACTGATTTACTTGTGTTTTTCGACACAAGTGATCGGCAAAGTTTTCCCCTCCAGCCTCACCCCAAAGCTAGGGTGGATTTTGTCATCAAGATGCTAAGTGAGTCCTAGTGTTTTCTATTGAGTCTTTGTAAAAGTAGTTTGGGAATAATCCTAGCTAGTTGGCTAGATTATTTTATTACAAGCTACTTGATCTACCAGATCATTTTTTGAGTCGCAAAATTTGGTACCTATTTGAGGGTCTATACGAATGGATATTCCCCCTTCATGTGTCTAAATGTATTTAACTTATGTAAAAAGAGTTGGAAAAAATAATTAAATCCCCTCTCATTCAATTAATTAAATTTTCTGACCAAATTAATTAAAAATCTTAAGCCAGAAATTTAATTAATTTTAGGTCCTAGGTAAGTATAAAATTCTTCAAAGCAAAATTCGTTAGTCTTTAAAAAATGAATTTTTAAAGGTCCTAGGCCAAGGGAATATTGAGAATTTCAAGAAATTTTGGACCCTTGGGCCTAGGTGGTTAAGTCAAAGTCAAAATTTTGAGGTAATTAACTTAAAAATAGTATTTTTGAGTTAATTAAAATGGAATTAAATGATAAATTCGTTTTTCCTCAAATTTATAATTTCGACGGTCCAAATTAAAAGATGATCAAATCTTTTCGACGATCGAAATTATTTTGACATGGATCAACCGAACTAGTCATTGGAGATTTTAAATTATAAATTAGAGGTCTTTGTCAGTCTTTCAATCATCTGATCTCTAGATCGTGCACTCGCTCTTGAAGCTCTCTTGTAATATTTTCTGGAATAATACAAACGAAAACTTTAGGGTTTTATCTTGATGGTGGTGTTCCTCTTCAGCATTTTATGGTAAACTTGTTCTTAATATTCTGCTGGTGATTATTTTAATGGATTGTTGATTAATGGCTCTTGTAGAGTAATTTTGGGTACAGGTATCTTGCCCAGGCTACTGGATCTAGGGTAAAAATATTAATTGGATCGAGCTAATTGTTATCTCTAGCTCATGAAAGTTTTATGTTTTATCACTATTTCTCTATTAATCTGACAGTTTAACTTTAAGTTTGCAGAAATTTTCCGGATTTAAAACTGGGCGTTTGAGGAAGTCCTAGTTTGGACCAGCTGACTCCTAGCAGATAAGATCTGAAGAGCCCTCCGGATCTAATTCCCCGGGCTTATCTTAAATTCCGGTTTTTGCAGGGTTTTTTATTGGGCTTGTGCCTATCTCCTAAATTTTCATTTTCAAAATTGTGCTGAAAACTATTTTAAATCTAGCCAAAAGGGTTTATGATCTATAAATTAGCACTGTAAATTTGTATATATTCTCTAGGGTGTAAGGGTTTATTTAATTTCTTGTGCATAGTTTTGGATCTATTCTGGTTTTTGCAGGTTGCGGGGGTTTCTCATAAATTATTTTAAGATCTGAGCCAGATCTAACCCCCAGAGGGTAAGATCTGGCCTCAGGATCACTTTGCTAGCAAAGCTGAGTACAAAAAAAAAGATTTCAAGTTCAGCATTCTAAAAATTTGAGTTATTGTGGGAAAAATTTTAATGTTGGAGGAATTTCGAGTTTACTGGTTTTTTCTTGAGATATTTTTTAGCGTTCTGCCTCCAATTCCTATTATATCCTGCCTTCACTCATTCCTCACGCTGCCTACTTTCTCCTGCCCTCTATTCAGCTTCATCTCAACCTACAAAACCGTCCGCAGCCTTCTTGCTTCCTCACGCTGCCTGCAAACGACTTCCATACGCTGCGATCGTTTGCAAAAATCGGTTCACACCTTCCCTGTCCGCTACCCATATCACTGCATCTGAAAAGCTTCATCTCTGCCGTCCGCAGCCCTCCCCCCAGCCTTCACGAAGCCGCCGTCCATTTCCTTCGACCACTTGCTCCGCCGTCGTGCTCCCTTTACCCGCTGCCTCGCCTCTTCCTTGGCTGTCGACCTGCACAAATAAACACAAACGCACACCATAAAGTTTAAAACCCTTACGTATATGCGTTTAAATATTTTTTATCGGATTCATTTTTGTGTTAGAGGGTTTAGTGTTAGGTCTTAGTTTAAATTCGATTTTTGTTATTTAACTTTTAGTTTTAATTTTTTTAGTGCGTAGACTTTAGATTTTAATTTTTAGATTTTATTAAATGTTCAGTTTAGTGTAGCGTTAGTTTAGTTTTAAATTAGATTCGATTTTCTTTAAGCTTCTAGTTTTAATTTTGGTTAGATTTTTTTAGATTTTAATTAATTTCAACTTTAGTTTAGTTTCGAATTTTTTTTGTTTTTTATTTAAATTTAAATTTTAATCCATAGTTTTAATTTTATTTGTATATATATATTTTGTTTGAAAAATAATTAAAAAATATATAAAATATAAAAATTTAGAAAATTCTAAAAAAAAAAAAAAAAATTATTTCATATTCAAATGAGCTTTTAATTTTTTATCCTAAGTTTGACTATATAGAATTTTTAATTTCTGGATTGGGTTATTTGGAACATCGTAAATTCGGAAGTATTGTTGGTCATCTCATGATAACATTGTTGTGGGTTCAAAGTACTTTAATGCATAGTTGTGGTGCGTTTTATCGAATATCATTGTGGTGATTCTGTTTTTCATAGCACCAGTTACATATCAGATAATTGACTTTATTTTTAGAACGGGATATTTTTTGACTCCATAAGGCACTGGTTTTAAAATTCTGAATCTAATTGGATTTGTGAAATCTCGTAAATCTTAAACAAGTATTTGATTATCTAGTTGTGTCTCCTAAATTGGTTGGTCTTCAACCAGTTCTTTTCCTTCATTTTGTTAGGGTCTACCTCCCTTAGCTTGCAAGGAGACGGCTTAGATAGAGAGATTGGGGATCAGAATAACAACCTCCGATCTGAGCCGTTGTCGCGGTGCCTAAACATTTTGTGCGAAAACATTTTTTAACCAAAATAAAATTTTAAAAATAATATAAAATCCAAAATTCTTAACCTCTTTTTTTTATCTTTAGACTTTAGCTTTAGATGTATATATATTTGCTTTATATATATATATATATATATATATTTAAAAATTAAAAAAGCCCAAAAAGTTTTAAACTTTGGAAAATGATCAAAAAATTTTAAATAAAGTGGTTTTGGAATTTTGCATAGCCAAAAGCGAATTTTAAATTTCTCTTTATCTAAAGTTTGGCTATATATTTCTGAATTGGAATCATTTTGAATATCATTTAAATTCGGAATTATCAGATATATCTAAAATTTAAATTTGATGGTTTTCTCGTGATGATATTTTAGTCTCGAAGTTTAAATTATTGATTCGAAGTATTTTCATGCTTAGCTGGGATTGATGGTCATTTAATGAACTTTAATTGTGGTTTTAAATTACTTGAAATTGGTGATTAATTGTTTATAGTCTAACTTTTGAGAATATTTTCAAGTGATGATGAATTGCATTCCTTAGAAAGATCATTGTTGATGCATGATTACGAAGGTGTTTTATCAAATATTTAGATCGAATTATTGCAAAGAGCTTATCTTCTATTTTGATCAATTGAGCACTTCACTGAGGAATTAAATATCATTGTGATGAATCTATTTTTCATAGCAGCAGTTACATATCAGATACTTGGTTTTAATTTCATAACGGGATCTTTTTGACTCCATATGGCACTGGTCTTAAATTTTCAAATCTAATTGGATCTGTGAAATCTCGTTAATCTTAACAAGTACTTGGTTATTTGACTGTGTCTCCCGAATTGGTTAATCTTCAGCCGGTTCTATTTCTTCATTTCTGTTAGGGTCTACCTCCCTTAGCTTGCAAGGAGACAGCTTAGATATAGAGATTGGGGATCAGGGTGACAACCCCCAATTTGAGCCGTTGTCGCGGTGCCTAGACAATCTGTGCGACAACAAGTACTATAGAGGTTTCGGACCTCTGAGCTGAATCTATCAACCGGGAATGATGTCTTTGTGACTGACCCACTTCTGTTCTGAAATAAAGAAGCCAGTAAAGCAAGTTACGGTGGGATGACGCACGATGTTTGGATTGCACAAGTGGATGGAGTTCTCCCTAGTTGAGAGGGAGTGTTAATTTTGGACAACTAGGTCCAAACGCCATGTTGTGATGCTCAAATGAAGATACCAATATTTTTATTGGACTCCTCTTTCGGAGAGGTGCAAGATCGATCTAAAGATCATCTTAATCCGATGAGCAAAACATTTATTTTGAATTTATTCAAAATATGTGCAGGTCAGCCTTAAGGTTTTGTGCCCCAGCTATTGTGTCACACACCCTCATTGATGGATATATATTGGTCAACATTGGAAGACATTTTCACTCATCTCATCCTCACACATTTCTCTCTCCTCATTTGATTGGTTCAATGTCCTTGGTGGTTCTTCTCTCCACACGTGGGAAATTTCTAGCAGCAGCACATTTATGATTTCGGTCGAGGGTTTTTGTAGCAAACTTTGACCAGCGTTGACTTTGGTCAACGCAAGGTCAAATTGACCCGAAACTCTCCCAAAATTTTGATATTCCTAATCTGCATTTTCTGGCACTATTCCCAAGGCAAAACATTGACTTTGACTTTTCAGTGTTGACCTAGTTGCTGCTGTTGTCTGTGTTGACCATTGACTTTTGAGTTGACTGTTTGGATGTCCTAGAGGGTTGTGTGACATTGTTGGTTGGCTGACCATATTGAGACTTTGCTAGTTGAAGCATCCTGTTGACCGTCGTAACGCACCACAACACATATATTTTTGGCTTGTCTTATGTCGACCTACTGGTATGTTCTATCAGCATTTTACTTTATTGTTTATGTGATTGTTGTTTGATATTGGAGAAAAAGTAAAGTTGCATCAAGCATAGAACATCTACATAAATTTACAGTGTCTCACCATTGTTGCTACAGGTCCCTGGTTAAGAGGAAGCCTGGTGGTAAGTTTCTTTCTTGGAAGAAACTGGCTAATTCCTAAGAATGAGCAAGGTACATTCCTCGTACAGGAATGAGTACATTCCCTTGTGGAATAGGTCCTCCCTCGCTGAGAGGGAAAGATAGACATATCATTCTGGTCTTCAACTGGGAAGACAGAATGGAGGATTGGGTAATCATCTGGCATCTGATACTCTTTATGAATGAAATAGGGCATTCAAGATAAGAGTAGTCGTGGACCGATATTCTTTGAGGGCTAGCTACCCAAGAGAAGAATAGTCCAAGCAGGTCATACTTTGGGAACACCCGAGTGGAGTATGTACCTTGGAGAGATAATGACGATGGTTCCTATAAGTCATGTGTCTCGACAACATTGTAGCCCATTGTCTCGTTAAGAGATGGGGTTGTTAGTAAAAGCCTTGCACTACGGCAATGTTGGTTGATATGATGTTATACAGATGTGATTACCAATCCGATTCTTCTTATGAGATTCTTCAGATTGAAAGTAACCATGTACCATTATAAATACCTCCCTAGTTAAGAGGGAGTGTTGAAAAGTGTAACTAGGTTTGGTCTTCATATTAACTATGTAATTATGGATTTATGTAACGAAGAAGAAAAACATAATAAAATGTATTTTTGAGCTTGCTTCATGGGTTTCATGAGCAAGGATTTTATTATAGGTCAAAGACTTCTTCTTGATGTTTTTTAGGATTTGTCAGCTTGTCATAAATGTATTAATCAAGAGTCATGTATATGAAGTGTCAAAGTCAGTGATGTATGCCTCAAAGACCTTGTCAAATCAGCATGAAGACATGGCTCAAGAATAATGATGATACTCCAAATCAGATCAGCATTGGAAGACCTCTCCAAGTCGGCCTATAAGCAGTGGACAAGTCGGCTTATATACAATGTACAGGTCGGCCTCATAACTGATGATAGGTTGGCTCAAATGCAAGTTGGAACAACTATATATACCCATCCAAGTTGCGCAGAATAGAGCAATAATGAGATCGAACTCCTCTAAGATTTTTGGACCTAATCACGGTGACAAGTCTAAGGTTCATTTAGGAAAGGACTACGGTATCAAGTGTATCATTTAGTGCTGAAATCACTGTGTAAAAGAAGGACTATACAGCGAAGATAAGGAGACAAATAGTAAAGTAAAACTTTGTGATAAGATATACATCACAACAAAGAGAAGATTATTGTCTTGGATTATATTATTATCTTGGATAATAACACAGATTGGTAGTACAACAAGGAAGTAACATAGCACAGTTCAGAAGTGTGGCAAGTCTAGAAACATTGGAGAGAAGCCGAAGAAGAAGAGATAGATTATCAAGGATTGTGAAGTTGATCAAGTTTCTCTAAGAGACCAAGCTCTCTAGTCCTGGTGCAGAAAGGTGTAGAATGGTGCAGAAAAGAAAGATCAACTTAAGGAGTCAAGGAAGAAGCAGTGACAAGGTCTTGGAGGCATACAAGGGTCAAGGGTCTATGTCATGGTCATGGTACTTGTCAACTGAAAGTCTATAAGAAGAATTTCTTGTGGGTCTTCCTCTCCAAGAGGGAGAGGTTTTGGCCCTGGCTCGAAGAGCCTAAATTTGTGTCTCTTGTGTTTTGGTAATTAACTTGATGAAAGACGTAATAAGCTAAGAAGAGAAGACATAAGTAAAAGAAGTAAGCTCACAAGTAATTATCAAGTAGAGCATTTGAGTTAAACCTAGCCCTACCTAATTCTCAACAGTGACGTGGAGACTAATACTGACAGGGCTCGTTGAAGAAGACATTGGGAGCCGTGAAGAATAACCAAACACATCTTGACGAAGTGAAGCTATGGGTTGAAGCCCAAGAGGTCGAAGCCTCGTAGAGACAAGGTTGGTGCCTTGCAAAGGAGGGTTGGAGCCCTAGAGGATAGGATTCCTCAAGAAACCAAGTCAAAGCCTGTACTAGAGATAGGGTTGGAGCCCTAGAGGTTGGTGCCTCAAACTGACAAGGTTGGAGCCTTGGGAAGTCCATGTCGGTGCTTGGCATAATACAGGTTGGAGCCTGGGATACTGAAGATTGGAGTCTTCAGCTAGGGTTGGAGCCCTACACATATATTGTACTTGATTTATTGTAAAGAAAAGATTAATAAAAGTATTTATTCTTATTGTTCATTTTGTGTTCTTATTATAAGTGATCTAACCGATAAAAATAACAATTGAAAAGAAATATTGATTCACCTCCCCCCCCCCTCTCTCAGTATTTCCAACAATTAATACCAGAGCCAATACCTTCTCTCAAAGCCTAACAGCTTAAAGGTAGATCCTTAGAACACAAATGGCAAAGCCAAGGAAGAAAGCCTCCAATCCTTCTAAAGATGTCTCTTCCTCATCCGTGAAAACTGAAGATAATCATATTGAGAAAGTTCCATTGTTCAATGGAAATTTTGATGTATGGAAGGTAAGACTGAGAAATTTCTTAATGGCTCAAGGCATTGAAGTATGGGAATCAATGATTACTGATAGCATGATGGACGGAGAATCCAAGGAGTACAATGTAAGAGCGATGAAGGAAATTTTGAATGGGCTACCAGATTCTATAAAGGCCAATTTGGAAAAATGTTCATCAACAAAAGATATATGGGACAAACTTCATGACCTTCACTCAAAAGGAGCGATGACCATGACCACTAGTCAAGAAGATGATGGAAAACAAAAAGGAAATACAGAACCCATCAAAGAAGCTGAAAATAAGAGTGATGACATCAAGGCCAAAGAAGACCTAGAAGATGAAGAAAATAAAGAAGACTTTGAAAAAAATCTCCTTGCAAAACTTATAGTTGCCATAGAAGAGAATAACAGGTTGAAAAAGGAAAATGAGGAGCTTAAAAAGAAAGCACAAGATGGTGACCATGACCTTGACAAAACAAGGAAGTTAACCTATTCAAGCTTCAAGTACAAGAAAGAGATAAGGAGCTCACCAAGCTTAAGGAAGAATTCCATCAAAGCAAGAAAAGACATCATGAAGAAGTCATATCCAAGACAAATCAATTGGATAAAGCAAAGAAAAAGGAAGACACTTTGTCAAGCCACCTTGAACAAAGACTCAAGAACTTGAATGAACTTGATGCAGAAGTTGGTCAATACAAAGAAGAGTTCTCCTCCCTTAGATCTCAACTAGAAGAAGTTAAGAAACAAGCACAGGGAGCTGAGAAGGTGATGAAAGCTTTGGCACTCATAGAAGGACAAGTTGATGAAAAAGAAAAGGAAAGAAACACCATGACATGCCAACTAGAAGAAAAGGATGATGACATCACCAAATTAAGATCAGAAATCACCTCACTTAAGGCCCAATCATGTGAAGAAATCAAGATGAAGGAAGAAATGGAGATCAGTTTATCAAAGAAGGATGAAGAACGCAAGAAAATGAAAGAAGAAATTTTCTTTCTCAAAAAGGAACTTGACTTGCTGAATAAGAACTTGAAGAGTTCTCAAACCCTAGATGACATCCTAAGTCATCAAAGATCTCCTCTCGATAAATCAAGTCTCGGCTATGCAAGTGAACCCTCAAGCAAGAATGATGCAAACCCTAATGCTTCAAACAACAAGGATGTGAGGAAGCCTGGAAGAAATGTTGATGCTCCCAGTTCTAGCAATGGAAAGAAGAAAAGGCAATATGACAATGGAAGAAATCCTACTCCAAGAAGACTTGCAACTGGTGTCAAGAATGCAAGAAGCAATGGATATCATCAAAGGATCCCAAGACAAAATGACTTTGGAAGTACATCAAGGCAATCTCCATCTTCCAAGTACCAAAGTATATGTTTTGGTTATTGCTATTCTTGTACAAAGTTTGGACACATGGCAAAATATTGTAGGGCATACCACAAGGAAAAATATAATGGTCCCCGTCAATCTCCTAAAAGCAATTTTGCAAGAAGAAGTCATGATTCCTCATTTATGAACAAGATGGAATGATTCAATTGCCATAAAATTGGGCATATGTCTCGTGATTGTAACTTGACTTGGGTTCCTAAAGAAGCTAAAACCATGACAACCAAGCCAGAGAAGAAAGTTACAAAGGTATGGAGAAGGAAGCAAATTGGATCCGAAAGTCTCTTGAACACTCCAGCCAACAACACATGTTGTTGATTTGAAGAAGACATCCTTAATATTCCAAGTGTTTGATGATGAGACTCTGCCAAGAAGAAGACCACGCATATTGTTAGGGGGAGCTTGTGATCATTCTTGCAGAAGCTATCCGTGAAAAGGGCCTATGAAATCCTTGATGGGTCATACATGGACAATCATATTTTGACACATCATCTCTTAGGAGCAACTCCATCGAAGAACATGATCCTTTACTCATCCAATGGACCATCATTGAAGATGTCTTCTACTTGATCACAAGGAAACAATCTTTCTTGTCTAAAGAAGCTCGATGAGTTTATGTAGGCAGGGGGAGTTGGTTCATCACATGAAGAAATGTAAACACACCTATCATGGACCACATTGCCAAAAGGAAGAGCACCATGATAGGGGGAGCATCGTACTCATGAAGAACTATTATTGACGAAGAAAATATGATAAAGAGAAGCAGCTTAATAGTGGGAGTACTTGGGCACCCCATTTGCCATTGATGTCAAAGGGGGAGAAAATGTTGGAAGGGCAAGAATATTGCCATCAATGACAAAGGGGGAGATTGTTAATCAAGGTTGTCAGTGATGTCAATATGGCATTGGTCGAGATAAAAAATATTCATGTGATGTCATAAGCTCATGCATATTATGATGATGTCCTTGCTCATGATGACAAGTCCCTCTTGTTTGATAAGGATGCCATTAATGAAGATGTCAAGCTATTAATAAAGCCCTAGATGTCCTTGAACTAACCATGAAGACACCATAACCTCATGTATCCTTCCTATTGATGAAGTAGCCCTAGAAATCATGATGATGTTCTTACTCTTGATGAAGAAGCCTAGAACCCGGATGATGTCCTTACCCTTGACGGATGCTGCACTATTGAAGGACTATACATGAATGACCACACTTGTTGATGACACACTATGATGAAGAACTTGGAGTCATAACAATGAAGAAGCCCTAATGAACTTGTTGTGCTAATCACCTTCTGCACATAAAAATTCAAGGACAGTTACAAAGAAAAATAAAATTGGGAACCTTGGAGGCATCCTATCAACATTGGTCCTATACCATCTTGTAGAATATATTTTTCCCTTTCTAATGAGCCCTTATTTGCCCCAAAAATCATGGTGGTTAATGAGATAATGATTTTGTAAGTTAAGAAAAATTTAATTAATTGTGATCCGACCTACACTTTGGCACATGTGTCGGCCTCCCTCCTAAAAGACGTGTTTCTTGATTTCTTTAGCAAAAAACACTATATATACAGTTCGGACTGCATTTCTCCTCCAACAATTTCGGTGATCATCACAGAAATACTACAGGAGGCCGAGGAGCAAGAAAATAAAGTTTGGGCTAAATTTTGATTGGGTTATAGATCAAATAATTAAAAGAGAGCTACAGGCAGCCAAGAATACCTCAGACCTGCTGTAATAATTCTTGGTGCAACTCGTTTTCGACAGATCAGTGAAGAATCCCTTGCTGTTGTGTCATCTACAGTGAAGATAAGAGGCTCAGATCCCTCTTCTTCGAACTGTGTCATCTAACACAGTGGCAAAGCTTCACTGTGGTAGCTCGGACAGTGCATAATTGGACTGCGAACTGTGGTATAGTTCGGAGTTGGGATTGTGGTATTACTCGGATTAATTACAATGACTCTTTTGCTCAAAATGTAGAAGATTCCAGCAGCTTCGACTCTCTGTGAATTAAGCATTCATTTGGTGCAGCAACTTACCTTGGCTCGAATCTTCTCTTCAGGCGGTGTAGTATCATTGACAATGAGATTCTTGGCTCGGTGTGGACTCTGTTATCTATAACAGTGATAGCTCGGACTATGATCTTTGGGTATGATTCTTGGATCGGATTTACTGGTTGAAAAGTCACAACACAGTAATACTACCACTCAGATCAGTGAAGACCTTGGTTGCTATGGCTTGGATTAATTGCTTTGACTGTGTATCATCACTCTTGGAACACAACAAATATTGTTGAAGTGTTGGAGTTGTCCAACATCAAGACCAGTGTTGGAGACCTATTTTGGATAAGTGAAGCATTGGACAATTCTTGGGACAGCAGATTGAAGACCTGAAGGTTATCCTTGGATCAATTGAATCCATTGTGCATTTCTTGATTGGGCTTTGGGTTTGAAGTACTCTTGAAGGAACGTTGTCTTGAAGATCGAGATATTATTGGAGATCATGATGCATCGTTGATGTCATCATGAGGTGACTTGGAGAAATTCTTTGGGTACAATGAAGAGATGTGGTGACACATTCTAAGAAGAAAAGGTTGTCATTGATGATGTGACGTGGAGACTAAGCTGACAGGGCTCGTTGAAGAAGACATTGGGAGCCGTGAAGAATAACCAAACACATCTTGACGAAGTGAAGCTAAGGGTTGACGCCCAAGAGGTTGGAGCCTCGTAGAAACAAGGTTGGTGCCTTCAAAGATAGGGTTGGAGCCCTAGAGGATAGGATTCCTCAAGAAACCAGGTCAGAGCCTGTACCAGAGATAGGGTTGGAGCCCTAGAGGTTGGTGCCTCAAACTAACAAGGTTGGAGCCTTGGGAAGTCCAAGTCGGTGCTTGGAATAATACAGGTTGGAGCCTGGGAGATTGAAGACTGGAGTCTTCATCTAGGGTTGGAGCCCTACACATATATTGTACTTGATTTATTGTAAAGAAAAGATTAATAAAAGTATTTATTCTTATTGTTCATTTTGTGTTCTAATTATAAGTGATCTAACTGGTAAAAATAACAATTGAAAAGAAATATCGAATCACCCCCCCTCTCAGCGTTCCTAACATTATGGGGGAGTGCGAAAGTTTCAGAGGCTGCAGTGCGCATTTCTGCTCAGTGGTGTGAGTGCTAGGGAGGGTGTGAGTGGCCAAGGAGAGGCCAGATTGATTTCTTAGAGGGAGAAGGATTCTCCCAGTATTTTCCAGTTGAGAAAAATTGTTGGAGTTGATCTAAGAAGGCCAGTAGTTTTTTTCTCCATATTTGTTGCATAATAAAATAAACCCTCATCTACTGCACCGGTTTTCCCTTCGGGTTTATTCTGGGGACATTTAGTCCAAAAATATTGGTGTCATTTTTATTGTGTGTGAATCTATTTCTCAGTTCTTTATTTTACTTCCGCAATGTATTTTATTGTGAAGAATGCATCAGTGATTTATTTGTTATTTGTCGTAAACAAATAAACTATTAATCAGTTAGAAATAAACTCCAGTTTGGTGCATTCAAGGAAATTTCACATGGTATCAGAGCATTGAAAATCAGCTCAGAGGCAAAGGAAGCGAAATTGGGCAGTTTCAGAGGGATATCTGAGCACAATAATTCCAAATCTGCACAGGCCAAGCTAGGGGTGCGAATTGCAGAGGCAAAAAATTCGATTTCCAGATCCATTTTGGAGGAAAAGTGTGAATTGCCTCAGAGCAAAGTTTGCAGGCAGTGTCGTTGTCAGGAAGCAATTCCAGTGAGTAGATCAGATGATTTGCAGAGTAGATCTAGGCGCAAAGATTTGCAGCAAGGGTTGCAATTGCAAATCTACTCAGGGTAGGAAGAGAAAAGCACACTGAGGAGATTTCCAGAATTTCTCAGAAGGTTTCTAGTTTTCTAGTGCAGGAAAGGAGGTCATAGCAAACTTGTCAGTTCAACCAGTGTGTGCTTCAGGAGCAGCAATGCGTGTGCCAAATTTCGAAGGACTTCTGAAAGGTAGAGCGAGTTGCAGAGCGGAGGAGTAGCAGGCAGTGCAAGTGCCAGAGAAGGATTTTCAGAGGCAAGTAAGAGCATATTTGTGCATTCCAGAGGGAGTGCAAGTAACAGAAGGAAGGTCGAATAGGAAGGAGAAAAATATTTCCAACACTAGTCTCCAATTTATTTGAGTTTCGCAGAGATGGCCACAACACGTCTTAGAGATCAGGATAGACTTGACGGACCCTTATTTTGGCATCAGGAAAGCCATAATGCAGTTCCATTTGGATGAGAATGACTTGAAGGAGTTCGTGACAAATGTCATGGCAGAATCAGCAGATCCACAACAAATAGCAACCTTCAAAAAAGAGATGGCCAAGACTAAGAGGATGGTCCACAAATTGCAGAGAAGGCAACAACAAAGGGCATGTGGGATATCACCATAAAGTTGTGCCAAGATCCATCTGAGAATCATAAAATGATTCTCATGGAGAATCTGAGGGCAAGAAAAATTGAAAATGGTGAGAGCGTAACTTCCTATCTCACCAAAATTCATAGAGTCTGAGATGAACTTGTATTTGTAGGAGAAAAACCAGATGATAGAGAGCTAGTGCAGATAGCTTTAAACAAGTTTACCCAGGAATGGCGAACTTTTGTTCAGGGAATCGTTGGACGAGATAAGCTACCAGATCGGGAACGCCTGTGGAGTGACTTCACTCAAGAGGAGCTAAGACTCGGCCTCGTTGAAGGTACTATAAGCAGTAGCAGCAAGGGATCAAAAGTTGAGAAGGAAGAAGAGGAAAATGTGGCCATTGCAGGTAAAGGGAAGGCAAAGAAGGGTCCCAGTTAGGGACAAACCTCAAAAGGAGGCGAGAAAAAGGACCTATCAAAGGTCAAATGCTTCAGATGTGGTGAATTTGGTCACTACGTCACCCAGTGTCCCAAAAGGAAGAAGGACAAGAAGGGGTAGCAACAGACAACAGCTTCGACAGAGATAGATGAGTTGACCTCTAGATTGGAGGAATTCACATTGACAGCAGTGATACCTCCAGATGGAGGAGGAGCATGATGCTTTAGATTCCAAGATGGGCAGGGTCTGTTGTCGCCTATGATGTACGCCTAAGTGTGGGAAAAGTTTTCGACCCCACAAGGTATAGTATTTAAGGTGCAACGCTCAGAGCAGGGGTTGTCACCTATTCCCTACTCACTCTGTTTAAGCACTCTCCTAGGCAAGCTATGGGGGGTAGTCCCTAGAGATGGATATGAAAGGAAAACTTGTTGAAAAACAAGTTCTAGGAGACTAAGGGAAAGGAAATTACCTCTCAAAGTAACTTGATTTAAAGATTTATTAGCAAGTATGAATATTAATGAGCAATGTGGACTTTAAAAGAGAGATTCAATTAGATTGATATGACGCTTAACAAGATATAAAGATGAGACATAAGTGCCTTAATAACAATGCGCAATTAAAACTATGTTGCAGGAAACGCAGATCTGGAGGTCGTTTCTTAGCAGAAACGATACAGAAATGCAGAAACGTGTTTGGTACGGCTTGGAAAAGTGTTTCATGCCATACTGCCATGTTTCGCGTGGAGGAAACGTGGCCCAGTATGGCCTGAAATGTGTTTCCTTGTTTTAATTGTTTTTTTCCCCTTTTTGATTATTATTTTATTTGTCAAGTAAAAGTATCTTTTGGATACTTCTAGATGGCTCTCTCAAGTTATAAAAAGACTCTCGCTTCATTCCCTCATCACATGAATTGAGCAAGTCGTTTCACTTGCAAACGAGTGATTTTAGCAAGGAGAAAAGAGGAAGAGAGCAATGGTTTTAGCTAAGGCATTTTAACCAGTGAGCAAATGAGATTTTAGCAACAAGAGAAAGAGATTTCACAAGTAGATTTGGAGTGGGAAGTTTCCGGCTACGACATTCTTGGCTTTTGGCTCCGCTACAGCCATATTTCTCTTGTCTTTTGTGGCATTTTGGGGTAGCTTTAGCTACAAAAAATTAATTTGGGTAAGAAGCATTCATTTTCTTAGTTTTTACCCACTGATTCTTCTATTTTTTGATGGTATGCTACCAAAAATATGAAAAACGTTTTTTCTTTACAAATTTTTTTTAATTTTTTTTTCAGCAATGGCTTCCAACCAAGGTGCAAGTTCAAGCCCCAAGTCCAACCCAAGGGTTGAATATTATCCTCTTTGGAAGCATGTTCAGAAGCTTCAAAAATGTGGAGGTGGTGGCTCATGGGAATGGCGATGTAATCCTTTGCATGGAGGAGGACAGGGGATTGCAGGTTGCACAAAACCAACAGACCCATTGATGAGGAGGGCATATCAAAGAGAGAAAGATGAGGCGGATGGAATTAAAAGAAGGCATGAAGAGCTTAGTCAAGCTACTCCTCAAGCTCCACCAAACATTGAGCCAAGGATTGTAGATGAAGCAAGGATGAGGAGAGCCACTCAACAACAAAAACAGCCATCATCCAAAAATACCAGAGGGGCATCCACTACAGTTCAAGATAGCATAATTGTTAAATTGGTGAATGTGCAAGCAAGAGAAGAAGTTGATTCCAGAGTGGCTAGGTGCATCTATAAATGTGGTATCTCATTCAATGTTGTTCGCTCTCCTTACTGGCAAGATATGATAAGGGCAGTTAACAAAGCTCCTCAAGGGTACAAGGAGCCCAACTATGAGAGAGTCATAACTCGACTTCTCAAAAATGAAAAGAAGCTTGTGGAGGATATCTTATCACCAATTCATTCTTCCAGGAGTAGCTCTGGGGTTACAATAGTCTCAGATGGATGGACAGATACAAGGCGCAGACCATTGATAAATATCATTGCCACTTCACCAAAAGGAGCAATGTTTTTAAAGGCGGAAGACTGCTCAGGAGAGGTAAAAGATGCACGGTTCATTGTTGATGTTATTATAAAATCTATTGAACAAATAAGTCCTAAAAGGTGGTGCAAGTTATCACGGATAATGCACTAGTTTGCAAAGCTACAGGTTTAATTATTGAGAGGAGGTATGACCACATCATTTGGACACCCACATTGTCCATAATCTGAATTTGATCTTAGAGGAGATCGAAAATAAAGTTCCATGGATAAAGGAAATCACGGGGGAAGCAAGGGAGATTGTTAAATTCATCACCAACCACCACCAATCTCAAGCAATATTTCGAGAGTACTCCAAAGTGGAGTTGTTAAAAGCTGCTGAGACAAGATATGCCTCAAACTTCCTAATGTTGCGTCGACTCGTTGAGCTTAAGCAAGCATTAGTTTCCATGGTGGTGAGTCAAGTTTGAGATGAGTGGAGACAGGCAAATTCAGTGCAGGGATATATGGTGTGTAGATTGTGCCTTGATGAGGATTGGTGGAGCGAGATAGATTTCTTGCTAAAGTTTACAACCCCTGCATTTGAGCTTCTTCGGAATGCTGAAACTGACCAACCTTTCTTAGGTGAGGTATACTATGGCATGGATTCCATGGTTGAGAAAACTATGGAAATCATTTCACAAGGGTCTCCACAGTTTTTGTTTGTAGAGGATCATTTTGCTGATTTAGTCAAGAAAATCATTGTTGATAGGTAGAACAATTTCAACACTCCATTGCACACTTTAGCACATTCCTTGAACTCCAAATTTTATGAGGAGGAGCTTATTGCTCAAAGCAATGGGAAGAGGAAGGCACCCCATAAGGATAGAGAGGTGGTTAATGGGGTGACAAAAGCCCTTATGAGAATGTTTCCAGTTCATCTACACAGGGAGATGAAGGAATAATTTGCCAATTTTGTTGTAGGATTAGATGATTATACAAATATATCAACTTTGGAGGAGAGAAGCACCATGAATCAAGTTAGGTGGTGGATTTGTCATGGAGCAAATAGTGTACATTTGCAAAACCTTGCCATTCGTGTCCTTTCACAAGTGACAAGCTCTGCATCATCAGAAAGGAATTGGAGCACCTATGGTTTTATTCATTCTGTGAAGCGCAATAGGTTGGGCTCACAGAAGGCAAAGGATCTTGTTTATCTGCACTCCAACCTTCGCCTTGCATCTCGTAGGGGTCCAGAATATAGAAATGGTCCTTCTAAAGAATGGGATGTGGATCCAGAAAGTCCTGATTTGGAGCTCTCTCTTGCTGCCATGAATATTGAGTACCATGAGCATAGAAGTGGAATTGGCCAATCATCATCTTCAACTCCACCATCCACTATTGATCATGCTTCTGCTTATGTTTTTTATGAGGATTATGATGATGAGTATTAGTTTTTTGTCTTTATAGTACTTGCAGCCTCATAGTCTTTATTATAGTTACAGTCTTATATATATAATAAAGGCTGATTTTGAGATTTTGATATATAATAAAGGTTAATTTTGAGATTTGGATATATAATAAAGGTTGATTTTGGATATTCCGATATTGCTATTTTCATTGTGTTTGTGATCATTCATGAGTAAATGAGATGTAAATTTAGAGACTTATAGTTTATGCATTGACATTGGACAATTTAATCATAATGTTTAAACTTCAAATGTAATAAATTATAATGTATCATGTATGCTTTATGATTGCACATAACATTTCTTAAATGTCCTAATATATATATATCGCGTTTCCCCGTTTCCAAAATTTGGGGGGTCACGTTTCGTACCCATGCCCGTTTCGGAAACTCGTACGTGTTTCCCCATATTGTGCACAATAACAAAGGATATTTTCAAGTTACAAGATAGGTAATGCTTCAAGACAAGGTTAGTACAAGAAATCAGGAGATTATAAGCAATTAATACTATGAGCAATAAGATTCAAATACAACTTGCAAGGAAAGAAAGCTTGTACTTCAAGTACTTCAAGTAAAGATGATATGATATTCAAAGGCAATAAGCATGAAATTGTCAAATACAAGGATATAAGGGAAAGCCTACAAGGAAATAGTTAGCCCACAATTCCAACTACAAATAATCTGTTGAAAGAGAATGTTAGATGAATGAGGGAAAGACTAATCTATGTGAGATACAAGAATCTTGGTTGATTTTAATTATATGCCTAGACTATGGGTGAATGTCTTCTCCTCAACTGTCAAAACTCTTCTTAGAACAAAGTTGTTGGAAGAAGTGTCCGGGAAGGAGGCTATGGCCTCATTAACGATACCTACCTAAAACTTCTAGCAACCCAAGTGCCTTCATTCCTACAATGGGTTGGGCCACAAGAGAACTGTAAGGTCACTTGTTTTAACCATTGTTTAAGGGTCAAGCTTCTTAAATTGAGTGGTGGAGAAGGTTGATATAAACTTTCTATCAAACAAGCTTATGCTTGGAGGTAAATTTTAAGGATGCAAGCCTAAGGCTAATATGCAAATGAGATGCAAATGTCAATCAATACTTCAATGAGATATGCAATTAGAACAAGATACTTCAATAAAAGTGATGAAAGAAATACCAATCCAATTACGATATTCTTATGATAAACACTTAGAACACAAGATTACAATTAGCTTACAACAGTGATTTCAATGAAGCATATAAAGATTACTGAATGATGACATTTAGATGAACAGTTAGAACAATAACTCAAATGCCTTGAGTAAAAGTGCTCTTTAAGATGTTGTTTCTTCACTTATAATATGTTATGACAAATAGAGCAAGTGAGAATTATACAATCAAGCACTAGTAGATGATGGAAAATGAGATTGCTAATTAGAAAAAAATGGAAATACAACTTTATTATAAGATGCAAATGAGCCCCGGATGCGGGTGACATGACGCGCACGTGCGAAACCAGTTCCTCCCATGCACAAGTTGACGAAGTCCTGCACTGCCAGCTCTAATGTGATGCAGAACCTCCTCTCTGCAATCATTTACATGAGCTCCCTGATGCACTTGATCTTCTGCCACACCCTGAATCACATGCCACCCCATGAGAACTGTCCCAACTCACACTCGCGATTGTGTCAAAAAATCGCACAGCATCTGCGCTTGTGCCACGGTCTTCAAAAGGTGGGGTCTCTCCTCATTGTGTCATCCCCATGTTGCTCCAGTTCGCCTCCAGAGCCCTCTTTGCCCCCCTTGCCATTTTGTTGTTGCCTCAGTGTCTCCGCGAGCTCCACCAGCTGCGCGCCCTCCCTCTTGCGCGCCTCCATACTGGTGCTAGGCTGTTGGGAACCCACCCTGCTACTCCCCTCCAAGCTGCGCACTCCCTGTGGTGCCCCCCCCCGGCCGCGCCCCCCCCCCCCCTCTGGAATTTCTCGCCTTTACAGTTTCACCCCGCTGCGCGCATTCAGAGGCAGGCTCCCTCGCTGCGCACCCCCCTCCTGCTGCACAGTTCTCAGTTGTGCACATCCCTGCTCCGCTTCTCTGTTGAGCGCTCCCCTGAAGAGCAAGTTACTGTACGTGGACCGGCCCCCACCTCTTTGTTGCTTCACCCCCCCATGACTCTGCGTCAGCGCCAAAAGACCATCAGGGGTAGCCAAAGAGGCGCGTTCTCGGGTCGCTATCAGCGAGGTCAAGACAATCGTTTGGAATCCTTCAAGGGCTCCTCTTCTAGCAGCTATGACAGGGAGGCACCACAACGCCCTGAGAGCACCCAGGAGGAGATCGCCCCAGCTTAGGAAAATCAGAGAGGTAGAAGGGGTCCTAGGAAATCCACCATCGCGCACCCGGAGAAACCTACCCCTCACAAAATCGAGCCTCTCCCGGTACAGGAGGCCTCAGGGGAGGAAACCGATGTGTGGATCATGGACTCGGAGGGTGTTTGGACGCGTGTTCCTGATGTTGAGTACCCGGTCGCTCCCATCCTCTGCGCGGCTGCTACAAAGCCCCCACGCATGCCTTCTACTGAGGAGGCCATAGCGCAGGAGTACGGATGCCGCATCGAGGAGGAGAACCCTGTCACCGAGGATGTTGAAGGAACACCATGACTGCGCGGTTGCTCAGCTCTTTTATGTTTTCTGTTATTTCGGCATATACTATAGATCTTTTGCTTTTTCATGTGTCACGGCACACCTTGTTATTTTTGACTTTTTGATGCTATTAAAGGGTTGGTTTCCTCCTAGGAGGCAGCCCCAAACCTGCGCTACTCTGAAAGCATCGAAGGTTGGGATTGGATAAGCACAACTTACCATCTTAGCCCGTCGCCTGTGTAAATTTTTTCTTTGAATTAATATAGTTTAGCCTAACTTACTAGAAAATAATAAATAAAATAAAATAAAAATAAAAAAAAAGATGCAAATGAGACTAATATTAATCCAATGAGAGCAAGAAAATAAGTTAGAAGCTAAGTTGCAGAAAACGCTGGCCCTAGGCCCGTTTCTCCCAGGAAACGAAACTGAAACGGAGAAACGCGTACCGTACAACCAGGAAACGCGTTTCTGACTGTACAGGTACGTTTCCCATATGGGAAACGGTACCAATATGGCCGGAAACGCGTTTCCCAGCAGTACAACAACATTTCCCCTTCCGTACAGCGCAAATTTTCATTTTTTTTATTTTTTTTCGATTACCGCAATTTAATATTATTTTAATCTTTTTTATTAGGTATTGAATGCATCTAGAAGGGTTTCTAAAGTTATAAAAAGAGGATTAGCCTCATTCTCTCATCACACGAATTGAGCAAGTCGATTCACTTGGTGAAGAGCGATTTTGGAGAGGAGGAAGGAGGAAGAGAGTAGTGCTTCAGCTTGGGTGTTTTCACCATTGAGCAAAGGAGATTTCAACAGCGAGAGAAAGAGATTTGAGGAGCAGATTTGGAGTGCGAAGTTTCCAATTACGGCATTCTTGGTTTTTGGCTTCGCTGCAGCCATATTTCTCTTGTTTTTTCTGGCATTTTGGGGTAGCTTCAGCTACATAAAATTCTTTTGGGTAAGAAGCATTCAATTTTTTTTGTTTTTTCTCATTGTTTTGTCTATTTTTCAAGGGTTTATGCTACCAAAATTTTAAAAAACGTTTTTTTATTTATGGATTTGTTTTTTTTTATTTTTTTTGCAGCAATGGCTTCTTCCATCCAAGGTTCAAGTGCAAACCCCACGGCCAACCCAAGCGCTGAATATTATCCTCTTTGGAGGCATGTTGAGAAGCTGCAAAGATGTGGAGGTGGTGGCTCGTGGGAATGGCAGTGTACCTTTTGCAATAATTGTTACAAGGGCTCTTACCCAAGAGTGAAGGCACATCTTTTGCATGGAGGAGGACAGGGGATTGCAGGTTACATGAAAACATCAGACCCTATAGCAAGGAAGGAATATAAAAGAGAACAAGATCAGGCTAATGGAATCAAAAGAAAGCATGATGATTTTAGTCAAGCAGCTAAAAATCCAGCAAACAGTGAGCCAAGGATTGTAATTGAAGCAAGGAAGAGGAGAGGCAGTGGCACTCAACAACCAGAACAACCACCATCCAGAGGGGCATCTGGTACTATTCAAGATAGCAGGATTGCTAAACTGGTGAATGTGCAAGGAAGAGAAGAAGTTGATTCCAGAGTGGCTCGATGCATCTATGCATGTGGTCTCCCATTCAATGTTGTTCACTCCCCTTACTGGCAAGATATGATAAGGGCAGTTAACAAAGCTCCTCAAGGGTACAAGGGGCCCAACTATGAGAAAGTTATAATTCAACTTCTAAAAAATGAGGAGGATCTTGTGGAGGATGTGCTATCTTCGTTCTTCTTGGACTAGCTCTGGGGTAACCATAGTCTCAGATGGATGGACGGATACAAGGCGTAGACCATTGATAAACATCATTGCCACTTCACCAAAAGGAGCAACGTTTCTAAAGGCAGAAGACTGCTCGGGAGAGGTAAAAGATGCACAATTCATTGTTGATGTCATTATCAAATCTATTGAACAGGTTGGTCCTAACAGGGTGGTGCAAGTTATCACGGATAATGCACCGGTATGCAAAGTTGTAGGTTTGATTATTGAGGGGAGGTATGACCACATCTTTTGGACACCCTGGATTGTCCACAATCTGAATCTGATCTTAGAGGAGATCAACAATAAAGTTCCATGGATAAAGGAATTCACAGGGGAAGCAAGGGAAATTGTGAAATTCATCACCAACCACCACCAGTCTCAAGCAAAATTTCGAGAGTACTCCAAATTGGAGTTGTTAAAAGTTACTGAGACAAGATATGCCTCAAACTTCATAATGTTGTGTCGCCTTGTTGATGTTAAGCAAGCATTAGTGTCTATGGTGGTGAGTCAGCTTTGGGCCGAGTGGAGACAGGCAGATTCAGAGCGGGGAACTGCGGTGCGTATATTGTGCCTTGATGAGGATTGGTGGAGCAAGATAGATTTCTTGCTACTGTTCACAACCCCTGCATTTGAGCTTCTTCGGCATGCTGACACCAACCAACCTTTCTTAGGAGAGGGGTATATGATGGCATGGATTCCATGGTTGAGAAAACTATGGAAATTATTTCACAGGAGTCACCACAGCTTTTGTTTGTAGATGGTCAATTTTCCGAATTAATCAAGAGAATCATTGTTGACAGGTGGAACAATTTCAACACTCCATTGCATACTTAGCACATGCCTTGAACCCAAAATTTTATGATGAGGAACTTATTGCTCAAAGCAATGGGAAGAGGAAGGCACCCCATAAGGATAGACAGGTGGCTAATGGGGTGAAAAAAGCCCTTATGAGAATTTTTCCAGCTCATCTACACAGGGAGGTGAAGGAAGAATTTGCCAGTTTTGCTGCAAGTATAGATGATTATTCAGATATATCATCTTTGGAGGAGAGAAGCACCATGAATCTAGTTAGGTGATGGATTTGTCATGGAGAAAATGGTGTACATTTGCAAAACCTTGCCACTCGCGTCCTTTCACAAGTGGCAAGCTCTTCATCAGCAAAAAGGAATTGGAACACCTATGGTTTTATTCATTCTGTGAAGCGCAACAAGTTGGGCTCACAGAAGGCAGAGGATCTTGTTTATGTGCACTCCAACCTTCGGCTTGCATCTCGTAAGGGTGTAGAATATGGCAATGGTCCTTCTAAGGAGTGGGATGTGGAACCAGAAAATCCTGATTTGAATCTCTCTCTCTCTGCCTTGAATATTGAGGACCAGGATCATAGAAGTGGAATTGGCCAAACATCTTCTTCAGCTACACCATCCACTGTTGAGCATGCTTCTGCTGCTATATTTGATGAGGATTCTGATAATGAGTATTAGTCTTTTGACTTTATTGTACTTGCAGCCTCATATATATAATAAAGGCTGATTTTGACATTTTGATATATAATAAACGCTGGTTTTGGAGGTTCCGATATTGCTATTTTCATTACGTGTCTTTTTTTTTTCTTTTTTCTTTTTTTTCTTTTTTTTTTTTTCTTTTTTTTTTTCTTTCCCGAGGAATAAACTCGCGGAGAACCCAGACGCACTTCCCCAGAATATTTGGATGGTACACGCGATAAACCGTCGGCGCTATTTTACGGCGCCTGACCTCGAGGGACTCAAATTCGAAATCGAACCCGTGACCTCCCTGATTACGGAGAGGACCCACGTCTAGCTCAGAGCAGTTGAGCTATCCCTTGGGGCTTCATTACGTGTCTGTTATCAATGATCATTCATGAGTAAATGTGTTGTAACTTGTAAATTTGTAATAGTTTATGCTTTGAATTTATGATTTATCATGTATGTTTTAAACTTGTATGATTTCACATAACATTTCTTAAATGTCCTAAATTATAATATAAATTTAAATTATATATATATATATATATATATATATATATACCGCGTTTCCCCGTTTCCAAAATTTGGGGAGGTCGCGTTTCGCTTCACTTCCCGTTTCGGAAACTCATTTCCGTTTCCCCGATTCGTGCAACTTAGTAGTACACTATGATACTGTATAACAGGATGGCACAAGTGGACAGATGGAGTTCTCCCTAGTTGAGAGGGAGTGTTAATTTTGGGCAACTACGTCCAAACTCTATGTTGCATTGCTCATATGATGATGATGATATTTTTGTTGGATTCCTCTTTCGGAGAGATGTAAGATTGATCTAAAGATCGTCTTGTTTGGATGAGCAGAACTTATATTTGAATTCATTTTCCACACGTGCAAATTGTCAAGGTCGGCCAGAATTGTAATGTAGGCTCACAAGCCCCAAAAGATGTGTCACACACCCTCATTGATGGATATAAATTGGAGAGACTTGATGCTAATTTGTTCATCATTTCATCACACACTCTCTTCCTCTTCTGATTGGTTCGTACAAGCCTTTGGAGGCTTCTCTCTCTCTCCCATGTGTGAAACAGGCTGCTGAAGTTTTTGGACTGGTTTAGGACAAATCTGGACAGCGTTGACTTTGGGTCAACCCTCATGCTTTGACTGTGTTTTCTGCCCAGAAATTCCGATTTTGGAAGGCCGCATTGGAGGGCACAGAAATCAAGGAAATCCGTTGACTTTGACCGCAGCATTGACTGTCTTTGACCACGGTTAATTGACTTGCGTTGACTGGTTTTGAGGGCTGTTTTGTGTGCTGTGTGTGACATTAAAGAAGGCCGAGTTTGACTGAGTTTGACTGAACCTACTTGGAGGTTGGAAGAGCTGGTTTGACCAGCAAAAGTCTTTGCTGGCTAGGGCATCCTGTTCACTACTGTAACAAACATTTCTCTCTATCTTTGCTGAACAAGAAGAATTACAAATTCTGATTTATTATATTGGCTTGTCTTCTGTCGATCCATTATTATGTTCTATCAGCATTTACTCTCATGTTTATGTGATTGCTAATTTGAATTGGGCCTATAAGAAAGATTGAAGTAAATTGCATTAAGCATAGAACATACCATGGTTATCTAACATTAACAAAGCACGGTGAACCATATCTGCGCAGGCCTAGCCAGGTAGTGAGGTTGCCGGAAAGGGTTTCCGCTGAGCAAATCAAAGATCCGCTGAGCAGACCTAGCGCAAAGATTTGCAGCATAAGGGGTTTGCAGTAGTAGATCTGTGCAGGGCAAGGAAAGGAAAGCACACGAAGATTTCTCTAGAGTCAAATTGGTTAAGTGATTTAACACATCTAGAAGATAAGAGAGCAGATTTACTATTGTTATCAAACATTTCAGATCTGTTATATGCTTGGAAAAATGTGCCCTAAGGGTTGTAGCTTTGTGGTGTTAGAGTGCACTTTAATGGTATTTATTTTCTTGAGCTGCCTTCTAAAATTGCGTAAAAAAATGTGAAATATTGCTGTTGTAAATTCATATTTCAGTTTCAGCCCAAGGCTGAAAGTTCACAGGAAATAGAGCCGGGACACCTCAAGGTTGAGGTGAAATATTTGAATTTGCATAAATTGCCTGGTTCACAAAATTTCTATACTGAAGTAGGTTTTGAACATGAGTAGGCTTGGTCCATGTTTTGACATGAGAGCAGCAATTGAAGGATTGAATATATGGTCAAGGTTATGCTTCCCATAATAGTAATTTACTTGTAGACTTATTTTCGAAATGCAAAGAGTACCAGGCAACAGTAACTTCAAATTGAGACCATTAAGGCATGCATTTAAAAATGTTTTCATCGACTCTATTTCAATGCATGGAAACTTCAACAAAGCTGTAGTGTATCTCTAAGCTCTGTTGGCGGTTTTAAGTGTGATGTTTAATCATTTCTAGAAAACACACAGAAAATCGTATGCTTCCAAAACAGTGAACTGTCACCACTGTAATCTAATTTGCCCGACTGCAAAAACTGACCTTTAAAACGAATAGGAACAATCAGGCATTTATTTTTGTAAGTTTGCCATTTGAAAATTGCAACCAGAACATACAAGTTTCGAACACAGAAATGCAAGTTTTGAGAAGTAATGTTGTTTATGCTTATCTTTCTAATATCCTTTGAGACCTAAACTTGGTCTAAGTTAGGTCTCAAAGGTGTAATATAACAAAAACCAAATTTACTTAGAAATTTAATATTAAAAAAAAAAATTAAAAAATAGTGGGTTTTATGTAAGTTAGTTGTCTGATTGAAGAGAGTACCCAAAATTGAGAGAAAAATAAAAATATAAGGTCCAGGGTGTTGGTTTTTGTGAATGAAGAGAATATCCAAAGTTGAAGGGGAGTCCGAAAACAGAAGAGAAACCCTCAATAGAGATATGCCAATAGTTTGCAATTACAGACATCGCTATAGAAATTCTAAGTCAACTGGCAAAGGGAGAAAAGATGAGAGAATACCCTTCGAAGGCTGAAAATGAGTCGCTCCTCTTCAGTCATGAGCTTCTTCCTCAACTTCTTTGCCCTACGAATTTCTCTAAGAGTCCTCCCAGTCTCTTTCCTCATCCTCCTCTCTACTTTGCTCCTTATGCCTGACACGCTGCGAAACCCTCCATTTGAAAATATAGACGGAAAACTAACTCTGCCGCATTCAAGCCCATATTTTGCTGCTACGTATCCCGGATTGGACTCTTGCCCATGTCCAAATAACTCGAATCTATTTTGCCCATCATTGTAGATGAAAAATGTGAGGCATCCAACATTTAAAAAAGAATGAGAGGACTAATTCTGCAATATTTCAAATCTTCATTTCAACAAATTTTAGTTCTTGTCATTAGAATTAGTTTGCAGACTAATTCTGCCGATCAATGCAGTTTTTTTCAGTCTTCGAGTGAAAATAAATAAATGCCCATTTCTATGGCATTTCGGAGAACGCGTTTCAGTTCACATTGGGAACAACCATCTGTTGTGGTTTATGGGTTTAAGGATTTTTCTGAAACTAATATAATGCCTGCAGGAAATAAATAAGAAAACAGAGAGGTGATCATTGTTACCTGTGTTGTGAAGAGGACGAGGAGGTTGAAGATATGGTGGAAAGGGTATATGATTGCTGTGCAGCTCTGCAGATGACACGATGCTTCCTCCTTAGAGCTGCCAACGCCATCGCTGTTTCTCTACTTAGATTATCCCTCCGTCACACCATCTAAAATTCTTTGCCTCTTGACTGTCGAAATATCGTTAATCAGCTCTCAATACAGATGAATGCAAAACCTCCTGTGTTAAGTCATTGACGATGTTCATGGGTATGGCCATGAAGTCTCAGTGGGATAGGCACCTCAGCTGATCACATGAAAGTCGCGAACCCTGCTTAGCCAAAGTGGTCTTCCAATTTTCTCGGGTTAAGTAACCATTAACATGGAACCTAATCCGATAATGTCTCTCAATTTCTGCTGCTAGAGTCAGTCATTTTGGTGGAATTTGATCCAGTATGTGAAACCCAATACCACAATGTCTCTCAATGTCTCCTGGTAGAGTAAGTTTTATATGAATGCAGAACATGATTGGAGATATATTCCGATAGTGAGAGTCCTATGTGTAAGCCGTTGTAAGAGTTCCATAAGAAAGCTCATAGAATATGTAACCGACGTTTTCGTTTCTGCGATGTTGGAGTGGAGTTTTTTTTTAAATGAACATGAAATTTCATCATTTAGTTAGTGATCATTTTATATGAAATTTTTTATTTAATTTAAAAATAATAATAATAATAACAATAATAAAAGATTAATAATCATTTTGATTTAATTTTCAAAACAATCAAGTTAATTGAAATAAAAGATTAATAAGTATTATTAAAAAAAAAATTATGAATTGTTAAAATTATTTTTTCTAATAGAGGTGGGAGGAGGGAAGGGATTCTCTTAAATCTCGATGGAGCATAAGAAGTAAAGTATGCTTGGGGCTAGGTCAAAAAATGAACAATCTTGTTGAAATGTATGGGCTTCATCTTGGCTTTTAGTTGGTCAAAGATCATGATATCTCTTCCATAGTTATCTTGGGGGATTCCCTTATCACAACCTAGTACCTTCAAATGGGGTCTCTTGCAAAGAATAACTTTTTTCCCTTCTCCTTCCAAGAATTAACAAAATCCTTAAGTCATTCTCGCAAAAGTCTTATTTTCACATCCTTCACAGCCAAAACAAAGAAGGCATTTAGGCAAATCAATCCTATCGCCTTGAAGCAGGATAATGTGACATTAATGGCTCGCTAGGTTGGAAGGTTATCCCATGAAAACTTCAAAGGATGTTTCTAGCCCCACCTTTCTTAAATCAGTATAAGTATTATGCTACAAAGAATTGTATATGCCCCCCTCTTTCACCCTTAATACTTCCCTTCCTTGTAAGCAATTCAGTGACTCACAAGTGGCATCGAGCTCTAGTCACATCGCATGAGGTAGCGGCCTATGGGGATGAAGGCCATGAGCTCATTTACTTAAGGCATGCAAAGTCGATTGAATTAGGACTCCTATGCTCTTCCTCCTCCATCTTCGTACCAAGCTTGACTGGTAACGAATAGGTAAAATTTATGAATCCCACATCAGTGTCACTCCCTAAAGCATGAACTCTCACTGAATTTCGAGTTGCATTTATGGTGGATGATATCATGCTAATGATGTAGGGGTTGGTTCGAGATTGTACCAATTTGAGTCGTAGTGGCTTATATTTTGTCTGGTGGGTATTTAATTCCTTCATTCCCTTTGATGTTCAGAGCTCCTCCGAGTTTGGGAGCCCCCTGCTAGATGTTAGGAAATCCATTCGGCCTTCTTCTCTTCAATGGTACAGACTGGGAATTCCCTTGCTCTTTTCTAACTCTAGTTCCTCCTTCATTTCTGCAAATCGTTGGCATAACTTACTCTTGGATGAAGTAGTGAATACAAGCATTCGACTGGAAATTCCCTTGCTCTTTTCTAACTCTAGTTCCCCCTTCATTTCTGCAAATCGTTGGCATAACTTGCTCTTGGATGAAGTAGTGAATACAAGCATTCCACAGGATGTCAATCTGGAAGTTTTAATTACAAGGGTAGTTGTTTCCAATTCCGACCAAAAGATTTCTCTACCACCTCACATGCATATTGCAGTGGTTATTACGGACAGAGGGGATCATCTACATGAATCCTCCTCTCTGGCATTATCCCTCGTGTTTCTCATTGGGCCCTACCTCTAGAGGTATTTCTTATATGGTGGCTTCTTTTTTGTTTTGAATTCCTTCTTTAGTTGGTTTGCTCCCTCCCTCTCCCCTTGTGGATCCCTTTTTTGGTGTTGTGCCACTTTGGACTTTCTAGTGTGGGTGCCTCCCCTATCCACTCCTCTTCTCCCCCCTGGTGTGCTTGATCTCTTCACAGCTTTTTGCATTTGGTTGCTCCAGCCCCTGAAACCTTTGTCCTCACCCCCGCCCCCCACACATCGATAGTCATAATGAGATTAGTGAACTTTTCCAACATGTTTGTCAACAGTTTGCAAATATTCTATTCTTGAAAAAAGAATATCAAAGTCACTTATCCAAGATAAATCGGCTGGAAGATGAGCTTGATGGGATTCGTCGTCAACTTGCATACTTGCAGTATCAGAGAAATTCGAATAAAAATCAAAGCACGGTCAGTAGTGCCCTTGGTGGCCCTTGAATGAGATGTCCATTGACTCGCCTCCATAAGTTATGTTTGCATATTGTAAATGTATTTTGTTGTAGTCAGTTCTGTCGAGCCTAGAGTAGTAATAATTTTTGCATTATGTATGATCGTAGTAGCAAACTTGATGTAAATTTTGAAACTCATCTCATGTTACTTCTTGAAGATCTTGTATCTTGGAATCGAATGTAAAATTCCCTTAGTATTTTGTTATGACCGGGCGCAGACTAAATACCATAATTTCTCATTTCTGTCAAAAAAAAAAAACATTTCTTTTAATTATGAAATAGGGAAAATTGTAATTACTGAGTCAAGAAGCTCATTCTACAACTCGGTATGAAGGTGATGTGTAATTCCATCTATGCTCAAATTGGAATTGACACGTGTCCCTTAAAAATATATATATATATATATACTTTAAATAAATAAAAAACAATGTTGGCTATAATAAAAACATAAATACTTATACATATTTGGTTAGTTTTGAATTAAAAGTATTATAAAACATCAAAAATCTCATTCTCATTGTGTTCACTTGGTTCATTGTTAATATTACAATCCATTATGAAAAAAATGTAGTAAAAATATTTCACTTTCACTCCTGGAGTTATAAATAAAATATTTTGATGTCTATGTGTGCGTTAATATTGATTTTAGTAAAATATTTCAATGCTCAAAAAGGAAAAGGTAATTAAAGGTAATATAATTTAGTTACTTCTTAATAAGAGGGAAATGTGTAATTCATATAAAATATTAATAATAATAAATTATTTAGAAATACAATTTAAATAATGAAAAATTACACATGGTCTATATAGAGAGAGAGACAAAAAAAAACCCACTATAGATCCATCTTAATCGAGAATTTATCAAGCACTAGAAGGGATTAAATCCCTTGACGTATAAATCTTTTTTTCAAGTTTTGAATTCTAAAAAGAGATTTGCATATAATGAGATTTGATCCCTCTTGGCTTTTGGTAGATTTGTGGTTAAGATGGATCTATACTAGTTAATATTAAATTCCAATATTGATGATAATATTTTTTGAACTCATTGATATTAAAAAATATAGGAAACTTATCTCCATTTTTTTAAATTATATGAAAAATGTAGTTGAAATAAATACTTTATTATCTATTATGATCAAGTAAAACAAAATAGATTGGATAAAAAGAATGTGTCTTAAAATTTCCCTTACTCTTAAGTTGTTAATAATTATTGATATGATTTTATGTGATTTTAAATGATATCTTAATACAATGATAATTCTTTTTGGAGATTTTATTTCACATTAATGGTGATGATATTTATTATCCTATGTGATTAATAAGGTTTTAAGACCTGGGGTCATAAATCCGGGGGGGTCATTCTTAATTCCTAAAGAAATCCTAAAACAAGCTCTACTTAGGACTCAAAATAGCCACCAATAATCAAGTTGAGGCCTATGCTCTTTTTCAAGGATTTACATGCATTGGTTATGTCTAAATAAGGTCCCTAGTGGTAGTGGAGGATTCAACAATTCTTATAAAGCTCATGGACAAGCAACATATCTCACTAGAAAACTTCTTAGCTCGATCAATATCTAGAATCAAAGCATAATCTTTTCATACTCAAAGAAAGCTTAATTAGTGAGTAGATGTACAACTAATCACGCAATGCAACTAGGAAAAGGATACTTGGAAAAAAATGGGGAGGTTTATTACCACCCAATACCCTAAGTTTTGATTAGCAGAGCCCAAGGTTCTAATCAATTTATTTGACAAAAGAAGCTCCTTGCCCTATTATTGACCATTCAAGGCTTTCAATCAAGGCAAGACTAAGGCATTTAAGGTCAATTGCAAGTACAAATGGGCATCATGTATGTCATTTGTTCCCTTGTCTCGTCTCTTCAAATTCAAGTGTGTTAGATTCAGGTTGGAAAGTGGGATAATGGGGCATATATTTGAATCCTTCACTCAAATTCATTCTCTAACACTCCTGCACAATGCTTGTTTGTTCAACCCTATATGACATGGGATATTTGGAGCATGGCTTCTTATGTTCTTTGACCTACCAATTTGTGTCATGGTTTAATTTGTTGCTTATTAAATAAAATGCATGACATTATTTCGATTTGAGGTTTAGTTACATTTTTGTTGGCCATTTAAAGGACAAAGTGGTGATTCTTCAATGGTTATTTTGGTTATTTTTGTGCCCCAATTGGTGATTATGTTCTATATCCACGATTTATGTTGATAAGGAGGAACCTTTGATGAATAAATCCTCTTTGCTTTGATGAGTTAAGTTTTCTCAAGAGAGAATAATTAAAGTTTGTTTGTATTCAAATTATTGCACCATTTGCATGCTTCTATCCAATTAGTTAGATACAACAAGTGGGGGTTGGCTTAACATAATATACCTTATTTTAGCCATTTTTCCATTTTCATTTGGCAACCCTAGTCATTCTAAACCTCAATGGACTACTTGAGGTGTGATGGGAAATGTCAATGGGACATTTATGAAATTTAAATGATCCTTTGGAGGTAGGAAAAGCATGCTAATAACAAGAAGACTTCAATATTGTCTTTGACAAATTCAACTCATAGTCATGAACATCGATGCAATTATCATAATGTTATGGTAATCAATGCTCTAACGTAATCGAAGAGGCACTCCAAACATTGGAAGTTGAATGTTCATATCTTAGGACCATAATTAACAACATCCTTAAAGGTTATCAATCTACAACTTCGAATCATATAATTTCTTTAGGCTTGACTCCAAGAGAATCCAAATAGGAATACACAACCTATCAATTGTTTGAAGACATGAATTAGGAAAATCCAAGATCACAACATGCCAGTGGTGACCTAGGAAAAGTTTAGAGCAAGCACACCTTTCATTAATTTCGAAAATTATGTTTTATAAAGTTCATTCTGATTTTATATGTCCCTTATCAAGCTTATAGTTGTAGCAGCGTCACAAAATCCTTAGTGAAGGATTGGAGTCGCTTTTTAAAACACTTTTGTATGATGGAAATGTTAGTATTTAAATAAATCTTAAACTCCATTTTTTACTATGTTGTATAACTAGGCTATAGTTTTTTCATACAAAACTTTTAATTGTTTTAGTTAAAAAATAAAATAAAAAATAAACTAGAAGCCAACAAAAGAATTTATACGTTACATATTTTTGGAAATATCATTTATATATTTGAATATGGAAGAAATGAAAGTACCACATTAAATAAGAAAATTGTAAAGAGTAATAAAGTTATAACATCAAGTGATGATATGTGTCTAACCATCTGTAATTGATCACAATGAAAATGAACGTTCAACAAGAGTTTTGGATCTCAGATATGTGTTCCATCTATAAAATTAAGAGTTGAGTAGGCATGTTAAAAGGAAATGTTATTATTGGGTTAGTAAGTTATTAGTTTACTATAAAAGTTATGAACAATAATTTTTATTTTAGTGTCCCGGGTTGGTAGCTCGAGTAGTTGAGAGGATAGTTTGTTCACATTCACCTAGGTTCAATTCCAAGGGATACGTTTGGCCCATTGTGATAAGACTCTAATAGTAGGTGCCCCCACCCATGTGGTGTCTTAACTCTTTTTAAGTCATAATTTATTAGTATATTTGGCTTGTGCAAAAAAATATTTTGTAGATTTACAACTGCTCATGAAGTTTTAACTAAAATCACAAGACACAAACCTACTCTACTATTCTGCGGACATTATTTCACAATTTAGAACAAAAATTTCTGAAATGCATGAAGAAATAACACACATGTGCCAAGTATTTTTATTTGGGGAAAGGAATCTACTAAAAACCCCAATTCCTATTGCCTTAATCAGAAGAAATAGAGATGTAATACAATTGATTTGCTCAACTAAGCTCACCCTGCAAGTGCACAACCTATCTTTTTTCTCATTGAAGGCCTCTAACCCAGACTTAGTCAAATTTTGCCTTGGCTTGAGCTCCTATTTCCTTGTGCTTTTCCTTGAGGAATTATCCCCTATTTTTTAGGAATCTTCCTCTAATTGATCGTGCAATTCCTTTAGGTTGATCATTTGATTTCATGCAACACCTGTACACTCAGAACTAGTCTACAACTGATGTTACGCTGCCTTGGAATCTCCATCTCAACTGGGTAACTCGAATTCTTTTCCTGCACTAGCTATTTTGGGATGATTGATCAATTATTTGGATGATCATTGAGTTTGACCGAAGTCTCATTGCACAACTTGACCTTCCACTAGTTCTTCTAACAGTTGGAAATAGTTTAACTGAAAACAACCTTAGATAATTGACCTTGATCGCTACAAATTAGCAATCACACATGCTAAACTGAACTCTAACTCCTCCAACTCGAATTTACTGAGTAAACTGGGTGACACAAGCCATGTCACTCAAGTTAACGTCATCCAAGTTGTTTGTTGATGTGGAAATTCGAATTTTCTTAATTTAGTCAAGGAAAAAACAAATTGAGAATTTATTATTGTGTTTTTGGACACTCCCTCTCATCAAGAAAGGGATTATCAACCATCCCTATCCTACACCTGTGGAACACGAATTCCCCTCTTGACAAGGCCTTTGTCAAAATATTTGCATCTTGTTCCTCTATCATAATGTACTGCAACAACATGATCTGCCTCTGCACACAATCTCGTAAATGGTGAAATTGCATATCTATATGCTTGGATCGATCGTGAAAAATAGGATTTTCATAGAGCTTGATGCAACTATGATTATCACAGTAGATCACAATTGGATCCATCATCTGACCAAATAATCCAAAAAGTACCTTTCAAATCCAGATAGCCTCACAAGTTGCTTGGCTTGTAGCCATGTATTTAGTTTCTACCGAGTTGGGTGTCACAGATCTTTGCTTCCTATTGTACCAACAAACTATCGCAGACCCAACACTGAAAATTCCACCTGATGTACTATTTCAATTTGATGGACTCCCTACCCAATCTCCATTTGTGAAGCCATGCAGCTTCACTCTCTTTGTTCGTTTGTACCATAGTCCAAACTGGGTAGTGCCTCTGACGTACCATAGAACATGCTTAGTTTCCCTCCAAAATAATTTGGTTGGTTGAACCATAGCTTGGCTCAACTGATTGACTACATAGCATATATTAGGCCATGTGTTCACAAGATACATGAGTGAACCCACCAACTGCTAGTAAATAGTAGCATCTACTTCCTCACTTGAAGTGGCATCCTATTTCCTCTAGTTGGTTGCTAGAGGAGTCTCCATGGGTTTGCATTTGTCCATGCGGAACCTCAGAAGTATCTCATTGGCATACTTTCCTTGAGAGACAAACAATTCATCATCTCCTTGCCACACTTCCAATCCAAGAAAGTAGTGCGTGAGACCCATGTCCTTCATTTAAAACTCTCTCGCAAGGTCCTCCTTGCAAGATCTGATTAATTTTTCATCACTAGTTAAAATCAAATCATCAACATATAAGATAATAATCAACAATTTACCTTCTAGAGGTTTGCATGCACTTCACTTTTAGTGAAGCCCAAACCGATGAGATAACTATCAATCCTAGTTTACCAGGCACAAGGTGCTTGCATGAGATCGTACAACACTCGCTTGAGTCTGCACACATGAAACTCCCAATAAAAAGTCTCAAAGCCTTCTGGTTTCTAAATAGACACCTCCTCCTCAATAACTCCATTAAGGAATTTTGTTTTCACATCCATCTGATGGATCTTCCACCCCATATGCGCAGCTAGAGAAAGAATTGTTCTAATGGATGAGTACCTTGCTACATGAGCAAAGGTATCCTCATAGTCAATCCCTTCAACCTGAGAGTACCCCTTGGCCACAAATTTGGCCTTGTACTTTTCTATGCTTCCATCTGCTGCATGCTTTACCTTGAAGATGCATCTCGAACCTACAATTGATTTATCTGTTGGTCTTGGGACCACTTTCCAAATACTGTTTATTACAACAAATTCGTACTCCTCCACCATTACATCAACCCATATAAGTTTCTCTACTGCTTCCTCAAAAAAGGATGGCTCGGTCTCTACAAGCTCGGTCATTAGAGCCATGTAGCTAGTGTACTGATCTGGTGGCCTTCTCTGCCTATGTTGATTTGAAGGAGCACCCACATTCTCCCTCGCATCTTGCACAAGTCTCTCAACTTCCCTAGTTCTTTTCCTAACTTCTCTAGATGGTTATGCTTGAGTGGTGGTCTCCAATCTCTACTCCTCAATTTGTGGTTGCTCAACAACTTATTTTGGTTCTTGCTTTGGAGCTAAAATCTTCTCCTCTGGTGGGATCTGAAGCTCCCTCTCAAGAGAGCACCACATCGCCTTCTCTTCATCAAATTTTACATCCCTTTGCACCGATGTCATTATGGGGGATGGAAAGTACACACGGTAGTTGTGGGGAGTTTTTGTGTAATCCACAAAGACCCCCAATTCTGTTGTCAGCTCTAGCTTCTTCCTCACATCTTTGAAGACATAGCAGTAGAGAGAGGCTCCAAATATACTAAAGTGCTACACATCTGGCTTCCTCCCCAAGAAAGCCTCCTCCTATGTAATCATACCCAAAATCCGATGAGGACTTCGGTTCTACGAATAGATTGTTTTGTTGCATGCTTCGGCCCACAAGTGCAAAGGTATATCTTGGTCATGCAACATCGCCCTCGCTTCTCCCACAATGTTATGGTTGTTTCTCTCATCCACCCCATTTTGTTGTGAGTTGTGGGGTATTGTCAACTCTCGTAGAATTCCTTCTTTTGCATAGAATTTTTTAAACTCATTCAACACGTACTCACATCCATTATCGCTCCTGAGAGCCTTCATCTTCTTTCCCGTTTCTTTCTCCATCAGTGCTTTGAACTCTACGAACTTGGAGAAAGTCTCCACCTTATTTCGTATGAAGAAGATCCAACACTTTAGTGAGAAGTCATAAATAAAAATGACAAAATATATGTGCTTGTGTAACACCCTCCTCCCACATTTACCCAAGCTAACCGGTCCACGGGGGTAAACATGTGACAAGAGGCTACTATGATGTGATTCATCTCCCCAATTAAAATTAAGGAAGTAGAACCAGAACAAACACAACCAAATTGACCTTCTACACATGCTACAAAACCTTTAGGAACCAACCAACCCTTCCAGGTGACCAACCCCTGAGGTAAATTAACATTTTACTGCCCTAGATTGTTGAGATTCAACAAGAAATTTCAGCACCCACGCCTAGTGTGGGACCAGGAGGTCCAAGCAGCATCTACACTAGGGTGGGACCACAGGGCTAAATTTGGTGCATGTCTATTTTAGTTATCCCTTAATTAAGATGGACAATAAAATGTAATCTAATCTCAAAATAACTTGTAATAGTTAAATAAGTGTGATAAACTCAGTTAGCTCATGAATTTCGAGTTAGAGGTAGTTGGGAGGCATGCAGAGTAATTATAGTTGTAACAGAATTCAAAGTGCAGTGGTGCATTAGTTAATGCAGGTTGTAATCAGTTTAACTCAGTTAAGTGAGTTAAACTCAATTGTGCTAGTTGTAACTGTTAGATACACTAGTGAGAGATCAAGTGAATTAAATATTAATTAATCCACAATCAGTGATCTCACATGCAACTGAGGATTTACTATTATTAGTTGCATGCATGTCAGATCCAGTGGAGACCCATTTGAGATCTAGGTGAAAGGGAAGTTGACTATCAGTTGTAGGATTATTGGGTTGCACTCATGCAACCAAACACCCATTGGAGTGCCCATGATACTTATGCAGTCAAGGAAGGCCAAAATTCCTAAATAATAGGGATTACATTCATCAGGGATTGCACAAGCAGGGCAGGCTGTCTGGAGGCAGTAAATTGGCTAAGTATTGGTCAGTTTTATCTGAGACAATGTGAGACAATTAGTTGAGTACAAGAGGGCTCTTGTGAGAAGAGTTGTAGGTAATTGTTTCATGATTCCATGCCGAATATCCAATAGAAGATAGTGGGGTTTTGAGCATCAAGCTTTCCCCGGGAAATTATCTGTGTTGTGGCTTGATTGATTCTTCTTTGCTTCATGTGATTGGCGATTATGTTTTTAATTCCACAATTTATTTGTAGATGTGATTCAGTATTTAAATTTAGTACCCGAATGAGTGTGACAGCAGATGTACAAGTGACAACTGCCTCTCCCACACCCACGAGGACGAATATTTGCAGCGCAAGTCCTCACCTGATGTGGAACCTCACGCTAGCAACCATTCGCACGAGATGAACGAGATAAGGCAGGCTAAAGACACGCTTGGACAACGTCGCCCCCTCCAAGGTACCTCTCTGCAACAATCGTTCTAAATGATTACCTGGATTGACACGTCGATCGACCATAACTCTTCACTCGAGCCCACTCATGAAAACAATTATGGCACACAGCTGTGTGCGAGGCACAATCATGTTCTACCCCTTCTCATGTGTCACAAGCCTTTTAAAAGGAATGCCCCTCAGCACAATGAGACACATAGTCAGCTCCTTTAGGTTTATTTGTTGTTACAATTCTCGCCCTCCTGCACGCTCGGTCCACTACGCAACCCTCCTCCCAGAGTTGCGCTGCACAGAAAACCCTCGGTTGTCATTCCCCTTGCCTGCGCATCTTACCCCATCTATATCTGTCCTGCTAGTCTCATAAGTTTGGGCGCACCCATTATCCCGCGCCCCTTGACGTGCTTTCCCCTTCAGCGCTCCTCCCCTGCTTCGCACTTCCCTCCCTACTGAACATTCCCCTAGCTCCGTAACTCCTCTTCTTCAGCTAACCATGGCACCTAGGCTACGCCAAAGAACCATCCGTGGATGTCAGAGAGGTGCGCTCCTCGGTCATTACCATGGAGGTTCGGACAATCACTTGGAGTCTGTTGAAGGCTCCTCCTCAGGCAGTTACGCTAGACAGAGCCCTGAACCTGATCATGAGGAGGAGGTCCCCATGCCGGTTTTGCAGTGAGGCAGAAGTGGACCTTGGAAGTCCACCATTGTGCACCAGGCGCACCCCTTGCCATGTAAGACCAAGCCTCTTCTAGCTCAGGAAGATGAAGGGGATGATACAGATGTTTGGATTATGGATTCTGAAGGCACCTAGACGCGCGTCCCTGACGCAGAATGCCCGGTGGCTCCCATCCTCTACGCACCGGTCTCCAAGCCCTCACGTCCACCCACTGATACAGAGGAAGCTACCGCGCAGGCGTACATTTGCCCCATAGTGGAGGAGGATCCAGACAACGATGATGAAGCCGAAGATTAAGGATTATGCAACAGCTCAATTCTTCCTTGTTTTTTTTCATGCTTGCTATCACCACGAAATTTCTAGTTACACCAATGCTTCGACACATTTTGTAATTTCCAGTTACACCAGCGCTTCAGCGCATTTTGTAATTTCCTGTTTCACGTATTTTCTGGGTTGGTTTCCTCCAAGGAGGCAGACCCTCATCGGCACAAAAAAGGCTGGGATTGGTTAAGCGCATATTACCAACCCAGCCTGTAACATATGTACTGTTTCTATTTCTGAATTAATGTATATTAGCCTCATTTACCAAAAAAAAAGTATTTAACTTTAGTACATTGTTAGATCATATTGAATTTGTTAGTGTCAATATTTGCATCCTGCCATCAGTGATCAAAATATACTCTTTTCATATTCATATTAGGGGTCTCACTCATAAATTTTTATCCTTCCACTAGGTCATGCAAAAAATTAGTCACTGATGGTAGCCCTAGTCCAAAAACATCACTCTTCCTTAAAATTCATTTGCTTGCTAGCACACTTCCATACCTTGCTGACTGTACATCATCCATAAATTCAATTCATCATGTCATGTCACCACGAAGTCTAGTCTTTTCAAGGTCATCATTAGGTTTTCTAGGGTTTTCATGGTCCAATAAAATTCCATTCCATTGCACAAGGCCAGCAAGTAAAGGGTGATCAAATAACATCTATTCACCATGTGAAGATGATTGTTAAAGAGAAATGCTTATTTCATCATGTAATTTTGATTTCAAATGTGAGTTTCATTCCAAGATGTAATTTTATTTTTATTCATGTAATTTTATGTCAATTCAAATGTAATAAGTACTCAGTCTCCCAAAAGCTGCCAACTCAGTTCCACATGCCAAACAAGCACATGTCAAAGTGCAAGAGTTTTTAGTTCATCAATTGATCAAATGTCAAAGGGAGTTGTCTTTTCCCAAGGGTGCCCAAATCATCATTTTCCACAAGCACTAAACCCTAATTTCCTCTCCCACTGAGCTAGGGTTTGCTATTGAATCAGAGACATTTGAGTAGAGGAGGCATAAGATAGGTCATATCAGTAATTATGAGGTCATTTCAGCTCATAAACATCATGTCTCCATCATTTTTCAAGAAGTCATTCCAAGAGTTAAATCATTTGCCACTCATAGGGCCAGTTTTGCTTCAAAGTATGTTTCTGACCAAAACATAGATGAATTTGATAAAAGTGATAGAGGTTTTTGTCCATAATAGGTCAAAAAAGAAAAAACTCCTTCAGGTATCATGGTTTGGGAGAAATGTAAAAAATACAGGTGCTACAAGAGGTTTTCTGCACTTCTGGAGTGACCCTGGGAAAATAATTTTGCCGCCTAGCTTGATTGTCCAAATGAATTTCTTGATAAGTCAAATGAAAACTATACTGGAAGGGCTTTCCAATGAGCTATCATGAGCTCAATTTTGAGTTGAGGAAGGCCTCCAAAAGTTTCCTACAACAGCACACTGCATTTTTGCACCCTCATTCTGCACTTTTTGACCAGTCTTGGGAGAATTGATTTTTGAGGGGTTACATTTGATCATTTTCAGTACTTTATAGGTCCATTGTGTATCCAAGAGAGATATATTTCCAACGAGCTATCATGATCTCAATTTGGAGTTTGGGAAGGCCTCAAAAAGTGGTCTTCAAAAAGGCATTGCACACTTGCTTCTGGGAGGACGCACCTGCTTCTGGGAGGGCGCACTTGCTTCTGGGAGGGCACACTTGCCCAAAAAAGCCATAAATGCTTCCATAATTCGCCAAAATCACATGCAAAGCTTCAGCAATGTTGTCTTCAACCTCCAACAAGTGAGTGACAGTCAATTACATCATTCTTCTTCCTCCTACAATCATTCTATATGGTGTTTTGAAAGTTTCATTAAAGATTTGGTGTTTTACTCATTTCAAACCCTACTCTCTCCCTCAAATCACCGTTGTATTCTTAATTCCCAAAATTTCATCTCCCTACACCTTCATACCCTTACTACATTGCAAAATACCCATTCCTAAACCCCTATATTACAAATCCCCTTTCCCTAACCCTTTTTCCCAATACCCTAAGCCCTAGGTGCTACAACTACCTAGGCTCCTAACCCCAAATTTGTAAATGATTTCCCCATCCTAAATTCCACCATATCACTACTCCCTATCCCATTTCCCATTTCATAAATCCCTAGCACCATCTCCCTCAATTTCCATTTCCCGTTCCTCATTCCTAAGACCACTTTCCACCATCATCACACTTCCCTAGGGTTTTTACTTTAAAGCATCATGGCAGAAGAAGAAATTGGATATACTTTTAGAGGCTTCACTCTAAGCCTAGCCACCTCACCAACACTCTCTCCACCAATTTTGAAGCCATTTGGCCCATTTTTGCAAAATCTGTGTTTTTCTGTGTTTTCCTGAACAAGTTCATATCAGCAAATTGGTCACATGCGCAAAGCCCTAGGCGATGTGCACTTTTTTGAGGAATACAACAGCCAACCAGAGACCACCATTGGATTCAGAATGATGAAGACATGCACCCTATCAATTTTCTAAGTTTTTTGGGCAAAGGGTTGGAATAAGTTTGGATGCTAGCTCATTGATCAAGGACTATTGTACTCAGTTTGGCCAGTTAATAAAGAAGAGTTGCACCTATTTTTTGGGATACATGTGGTATGATGTTTATCTTTGTTTTTCCCTAAGTTTCATATGTTATAATGTGTTGTCTTCATGTTCATTACATCTATGTTGTATGATCTCTTTCAAGTTGATAGGCAAAATACATTCTTGCTTATGCTCTACTTAGGGAAAGTTATCATAATTTGTCCATTTTCCTCTGTTTAGGAAGAATACATCTCCCATGCTCTTCCTAGCTCCTCATTAGTCTTAAAACCATCTCATCACAATCATCTTAAAGTGTTAAGCCTTATGCCTACCTTGCCCCATTGAATCTCTGCAACCCTATCTTATTTTTCCTGACCTAACTCCCTTGACCATACTTTCATCCAGAAGCCTGACCAAAGTCAATTATCAAAACTTCTGAAACTCACACCTAGCCTAAAATCCTAATCCATTGAGCCTCCTAGGATGTATTTTGTGGAGAGAGCCCTCTCCGACTTGGTAGGGCTAGCTACCAAGTTAAAAGGTTGGTCCGCGGTTACCTATGTTGGGATTTCTTCCTCAGCCTTAGAAATATGGCAGAGTGATAACAGAATCCATGATATACATGATTTTTGTATACTTTCTACATGGTATCAGAGCACAGGAAATCACAATTGTGAAGGAGGAGCTGAGTTTGTGACTGGATAGAATTCGAATTTGCAGAAAGAATTTCTTGGTGCTACAGCTGATTCAGGATCGAAATGGCTTTCAATGGCTTGAGGTTGGAGTATGCACTCGAGGGAAGCTCAAAATATATTGCTTGGAAGGACAGGATGGAGGAAAGACTCGAAGACAATGGCTTGAATGAATTCATTGACAATGATGTTCCTAAACCCGCTATGACAGATGCTTCAAATCTTGATGCATGGCAAAATAAAGTGGCAAAGGCAAGGAGGATCCCTTTGGAGGGAGTACGAGACCACATTTTCTCAAGCCTTCATGCGAAAGCCACACCATATGCAATGTGGAAGGCTTTGACGGATCAATTTTAGAGTAGCAACGACCATAGGAAATTGGAGCTCAAAGATAAACTCAGGAAGTTCAAGATGGGGAAAGGCGACTGCATGCCAAAATATTTAACAAAGTTTGTCCAATGTCGGGATGAACTGGGAAGCGTTGGCATAACTGTCGATGATGATGATTTGGTGAGCTTCGATCTCCTAGGACTTCCAAAGAGTTGGCAGAGTTATCAAGACTCTGTCAATGGAAGGGAAAAGCTGCCAGATTGGGAACGACTGTGGCCGGATTTGGTGCAGGAGGAGTTCATACGGAACACCAGATATGGATCTTCATCTAAGAATGAAGATGAAGAAGATTATGCTTTGGATGCCAAGGCGAAGAAGGGGAAGGGGAAGAAATTCCATTCCAAATCCGAGTTCAAAGATGGCAAGAAGCGGGATAAGTCCAGGGTGAAGTATTTTCACTGTCACGAGCATGGGCATTATGCTACTAACTATACAAAGAAGAAGAAGAAGAAGGCTGGAGGATCTGCAGCTGGTGAGGCTTTGGCCTCACAATTTGAGGTTGACGTCACATTAATTGCATGCATGGTGTCAAGTGCATTGGGATCTTTGTGGTATTTGGATAGTGGTGCTTCCTTTCACATGACGGGAGACAAGGACCTTTTCAGTAGCTTGGAGGAGAAGGATCTCTAGATGCATATTGAAATGGGTGATGACGGGCGGTACAGTGCTACCGAGATTGGTACCATCACCTTCCAGAGGCAGTCAGGTAAACCCTTTTCAATTAAAAGATGTAATGCATGTACCAGGTTTGATGAAAAATTTAGTCTCAGTTGCAATGTTGGAGGATAGAGGCTATGATGTTGTTTTTAGTGAAGGAAAAGCTTTCCCGCGACACAAAATAATAGGACAAGCCAAGAAGATAGGGATTCGAGTTAAGAATCTCTACAAGCTAGATGTAGATGGCTACGCAACATTGATGGGCAAGGCGGACAAAGTAGTGAGTCGGTATGAGGGCGAATTATGGCACAGGATATTAGGCCATCTTCACCATGGAGCCTTGAAAGTCATGAAATAGATTTATACTGGTCTTCCCAAGGGTACACTTACGCAATCAGACACATGCAAGGGATGTACTATGGGAAAATATGTAAAGTCCACCTTTCATGAGAAGGAGAACCGAGCTTCGGGGATCCTTGAGAGAGTTCACACAGACGTGTGTGGACCATTATCTGTTGCTTCGACAACAAAACATAAGTATTGTGTGATATTTGTTGATGACTTTTCTCATAAGTGTTGGATCTTCTTCATGCAGAAGAAAGATCAGACATTCTCAAAGTTTCTTGAGTTCAAGGCACTAGTGGAGAAAGATTCGGGGAAGCAAGTGAAGGCTCTTAGGAGCGATAATGGTGGAGAATACATCTCTAACAAATTCAAGAACTTCTGCAGAAAAGAAGGAATTCGAAGATAACTGATAGTGCCTCATAACCCACAACAAAATGGGGTCGATGAAAGAAAGAACAGAATGATTGTGGGTGCAACAAGAGCATGTTGCATGATCAAGGCCTACTGATGCATCTGTGGGCGAAAGCATGCAACACTGTGGTATTTGTGCAGAACCGTTGTCCTCATAGGATACTTGGCATGAGTACAATAGAGGAGGCTTTCACTAGTAAGAAACCTAATGTTTCACACTTTAAGATTTTTGGCTCATATATTTATGTGCATGTGACCAAAGACGCCAGGAAGAAGCTGGAACCGACAATTGATATTGGGATTTTTGTAGGGTACATTGAAACACCCCACAACTATCGAGTGTATTTTCCAAACAATAGAATGATTGTTGTGCGATGGGATATAAAATTTGAGGAGGAGAAAGCCATGCGGTTGTCCCTTGAGAGGGAGCTGGACTTGTATGTAGAGGAGGAACTCTTGGTTCCCAAGGGCGAGCCTCGAGATGTGGAGAAACCACGTGAGGAGGATCATGGAGTGGCGGAAAACACTCATGCAGAGCCATCCATAAAAAATGGTAGAAGGCGCACCACGAACGCTGATAGATTGAGACTTGATGCTGCAGAGAATGTAGGAGCCCCTACTTCACAGCACAGACAGAGATAGTCTCCATACAGGTTTACTGGATACATGACTCTTATGAGAAAATGTTTTGTGAATGAACCATCTTCCTTTCAGGAGGCAGTGTAGCAACCAACTTGGGTTGATGCAATGGTGGAGGAGTATGACTCCATTGTCAAGAACATTGCATGGGATATTGTCCCAAGACCGGTCGACAAATCAGTGGTTGGATCTAGATGGATCTACAAGGTAAAGCAAGTTGCTGATGGGAGTGTGGAAAAATACAAAGCCAAATTTGTGGCTCGGGGATTCTCACAGATTGAGGGGATCGATTATGATGAGACTTTTGTACCTGTTGCAAGGTACTCTTCCATTAGATCCATCCTTACACTCTCAATGCAGATGGGCTGGTGCATTCATTAGATGGATGTGAAAACTCTGTTTCTCAATGGAGTGATTGAGGAAGAAGTGTACATAGAGTACCCTGAAAGTTTCGAGATCTTCAACAGTGAGTCGCATGTGCGTCGACTCAAGAGAGCACTGTATGGGTTGAAGCAAGCACCTCGTGCTTGGTACACTCAGATAGACAACTATTTCACCGGACTAGGCTTCACCAAAAGAGAAGCCGATGCAAACCTATACCAGATTGTGGTTGAGGGTAAGCTATTGATTATTGTTCTTTATGTTGATGATATAATTTTGACTGGTGATGAGAATTTGATACACTCATGCAAGGAAGATCTTGCAAGGGTGTTCGAAATGAAGGACATGGGACTCCTTCATTATTTCCTTGGTTTGGAAATATGGTAGTGGGATGGTGAACTTTTTATTTCTCAAGGCAAGTACGCCAAGGAGATACTGGGTAAGTTTCACATGGAGAGTTGCGAACCCATGGATACTCCTCTTCCAGGAAATTGGAGGAAAGGGGATGCTACTTATGGAGAGGTAGTGGATGCTACTATCTACAAGCAGTTAGTTGGTTCACTGATGTATCTAGTGAACACTAAACCAGGCATTTGTTACGCAGTTAACCAACTGAGTCGAGCTATGGTTAAGCCTACCAAGCTCTTTTGGAAGGCGGGGAAGCATGTCTTGAGATACCCGAGGGGCACATCAGAGTATGGTCTATGGTATAGACAAACAGAGGGAGTGAAGCTTCAAGGCTTCACGAATGCAGATTGGGTAGGCAGACCATCGGATAGAAAGAGCACATCAGGAGGGATCTTCAACATAGGATCAACAAAATTTTCTTGGTACAACAGGAAGCAACGATCTGTGGCACTCAGTTCAGCAGAAGCAGAGTACATGGCAGCAAGTCAAGCTGCATGTGAGGCTAGCTGGATGAGAAATATCTTGGTTGGTTTGTTTGGTTCTCAGATGGATCCGACAGTGATACATTGTGAAAATTAGAGTTGCATTAAACTCTCAGTTAATCCTTTGTTTCATGATAGGTCCAAGCACATAGATATATGGTACCATCATCTCAGATATTGTGTGCATAGAAGAATAATGTTGCTTCAGTACATTTCCACAAAAGATTGAGATGCAGATATTTTGACGAAGGCGCTCAACAGGAGAAAATTCGAATACCATAGAGGCAGGATCAGAGTGAAGGATAACCCCTTTCTTGTTGAGAGGGAGTGTTGAGATTCAACAAGAAATTTTAGCACCCACGCCTAGCATGGGACCAGGAGGTCCAAGCAGCACCTACCTAAGGGTGGGACCACAGGGCTAAATTTGGTGCATGTAGATTTTAGTTATCCCTTAATTAAGATGGACAATAAAATGTAATCTAATCTCAAAATAACTTGCAATAGTTAACTGAGTGTGATAAACTCAGTTAGCTCATGAATTTAGAGTTAGAGGTAGTTGGTGAGGCATGCAGAGTAATTATAGTTGTAACAAAGTTCGAAGTGCAGTGGTGCATTGGTTAATGCAGTTTGTAATCAGTTTAACGCAGTTAAGTGAGTTAAACTCAGTTGTGCTAGTTGCAACTATTAGATACACTAGTGAGAGATCAAGTGAATTAAATATTAATTAATTCACAGTTAGTGTTCTCACATGCAACTGAGGATTTACTATGACTCGTTGCATGCATGTCAGATCCAGTGGAGACCCAATTGAGATCTAGGTGAAAGGGAAGTTGACTATCAGTTGTAGGATTATTGGGTTGCACCCATGCAACCAAACACCCATTGGAGTGCCCATGATACTTGCGCAGTCAAGGAAGGCCAAAATTCCTAAATAATAGGGATTGCATTCATCATGGATTGCGCAAGGTAGGCAGGCTGTTTGGAGGCAGTAAATTGGCTAAGTATTGGTCAGTTTTATCTAAGACAGTGTGAGACAATTAGTTGAGTACAAGAGGGCTCTTGTGAGAAGAGTTGTATGTAATTGTTTCATGATTCCATGTTGAATATACAATAGAAGATAGTGGGGTTTTGAGCAACAAGATTTCCCTGGGAAATTATCTGTGTTGTGACTTGATTGACTCTTCTTTGCTTCATGTGATTGGCGATTGTGTTTTTAATTCCAAAATTGATTTGTAGAAGCGATTCTGTATTTAACTTTAGTACATTGTTAGATCAGATTGAATCCATGATATACATGTTTTTTTTTATAATTTCTACATAGATCCCCAGTTTCTCCCTTGCTAAGCCCTTCAAGTGACTAAGACACTCCAGTCGCTCCCATGAGCCTGCCTGAGTGCGACTATAGCCTTTTTCTACGAATGCTATGCCAGCGACTACAAGATTTAAGGCTATTTTGCACGTCTAGGACACAGACACTGCCCATAAACTCTATGAAACTTCCAGAACTCATAAAATACATGAAGATAATGATTTTGATAACAAACTTAATCAATGACTTGACTGGACCCCTACTAGCCATGACATGCATTTCATCAAACATGTCATAAATATGCAATCTACAGATTAAAACAACATATCTAAGCATAAAGGTCTCATACTTATCTGAGAATCGCTAAGAAGCATTGATGCCTTATCACATTATCTGCATTATCATCTATTAGTTCATATATTCATTGTTCACTCATTTGCAAATCAAAACATGATGAGAGCCATACATCATTACTATCATAAAACATAATCATAATCAACATATAAACAACATAAATAACAAGGATAAAACAACCATAAATGCCACATATGAACCAGTACATTTACACATGAAATACCAAGGAGAAGAAACTCTTATTAATGAATGCAAAATTCAACCATGTTTGGGACTTCCACGTACCACCCGACCATAGATTGGCTTAACCAAATCTTTCTTTCAACTAATAACCCCTATGCCATATTCCAAGCATGAATGTGGGACTCATAACCAAAGTCAACTAGGTATTCTCTGTGAAAATTCCAATCTAGAAATATACAGTTGCAGTGATAGATTTATTTCTCCTACTTATTACACCGCTAGGTTATTTACAGAAATCTATCAGTAAATTTCGAAATAAATACTACTGTAACATTCAAAATTACATATTCGGAGAAAGAAAAAGCAAGGAACATAAGCATAAGAAACAATCGCATGTACACACTTATTTTTGGACAATTATCCCCGGAAAAACCCAATGTGGGAAAACTAGTGCAACATATGAGGGTTTTATTATTATTCTTCAGCAATTGAATCTTTACAAGGAATACACTTGCAGATATATATCAGAAAACACCTGAGACAAAATGCTCGGATCCTCCTAACAATTTTTTGATACCCGGAAGGGCCTCTGACTCCCTCTGCGTCTGTCTGTGTGTTTCTCTGCGCAGTCCCTGCATTGGACTGCGTCACTCTATGTGGGTTCACTGTGCTGCAACTTTGCGCTACCTTCTATGGCCCTTTGCGTCCCTTTGTCCTCATGCTCAGTCATTTTTGACTCCCTCTTCTCCTTCTGCTTCTGCAACTCTGCCCTGTAACTCTCCCTCTGAAATCGAATTATATTCCTTTAGAATTGATCTCCTTCGAGTACTGAGTGTATGCCCAACTTACTTTCCAAATGACCCTCAAGCCTTCGTTTATAATATTCTCATTGATGAATCAACGACCCAGATTAGAAGTCTAATAAATGGCTAAGATTAAAACTTGACTTGATCTTCGTTCTCTAGAAGATTCACACTCTGTATTTTTAATACCCATTAACTATTTAATTTCCCTAAGTTTAGACTTAGGGTCTCCATTAAAATAATTAAATAAAACATCAACCGAGTGGAATTTCCACAAATGGTTTATGGGTTCTTTGGAATACTGATGTCCAAGCCTCCTCACAAAATTTGAGACTTGTAATAATTTCTGATGCTACAAAAAAAAACACTCTCTCTTAGCAAGGAAAGCATTATAGCAATATGCCTGTTACATGCTGCCCTGCTTTGAAGCATCCTCTGCGTTGCTGATATCTGGCTGCTACCCCTTATCTGATGCGCTGCTGGCCTCTATATTGTTTCCCATGACACTGCCATTGTCATTGCCTCATCTGTACTGCAACTTCGTCTGAATCCTGATCCCCTCCATTCCTACTACTGAAATGGATTCTTGATCATCCCCATATTCTCTCTGAAGTAGACAAACTTTGTCTTTCCCAGAGCCTTCGTGAGGATATCTGCCACTTGTTCTCCTGTTGAAGTGTACTACAACTGTACAACTCCTCGTTGGACATAGTCTCTAATGAAGTGACACCTGATGTCAATGTGCTTCGACCGATCATGAAACACAAGATTTTCAGAGAGCTTGATGCAACTCTGATTATCACATAGAATATTGGTCACTTCCATTTTCTCCTTCAGTAGGTTCTCAAGAAGTTTCTAAAGCCATATGGCCTCACACAACGTCGTGCTAGCTGCCATATATTTAGCCTCTGTTGAGCTCAGTGCCACAGATTTCTGTTTCCTGCTGCAACAGGAGGTCATCCTTGATCCAAGATTGAAACAGTACCCACCGGCACTCTTCCGATCTACTAGAATCCTTGCCCAATCTGTGTCGGTTAACCCACTTAAGCTGATGTCATTGCCACAAGTGTACTTCAATCCAAGCTCGATTGTTCCTTGAAGATACCTGAGAACATGTTTGGCTGCTGCCCAATGAGCCCTATTAGGTTCCACCATGAACTGACTGAGGGTGTTGACAACATAATAGATGTCTGGCCTAATGTCCACCAGATACATCAAAGATCATATGAGCTGCCTATAAAAAGTAGGATTAGCCTCATCATCTTCGGACGTGTCAATTTTCTTTCAGTTGGTGATCATTAGAGTCGTCATGGGTCTACAATCCTCCATCTGAAATCGTTTTAGAATTTTTGCAGTATATCTTCCTCGATCAAGGAACATCTCTCCCTTCTACTGCCAAACTTCCAACCCCAGAAAAGAGTGCGTCAACCCTAGATCCTTCATGTAAAATTTTGTAGCCAAATTCTCCTTGCAGTATTTGATGAGCCTCGATGGCCCTGTCAGAAATAGATCATCTACATATATAAATAGTATCAGGGGCTCACTCCCTACCCTTAGATAGTAGAGATTGGGATCTGCATCACTCTTGATGAATCCCATCTTCTGCAAGTAGCTATCAATTCGATTATACCAAGCTCTAGGGGTTTGCTTTAGTCCATACAAAACTTTCTTAAGCCTGCAGACATGAGTCTTCTATTTATGTGTCTCAAAGCCCTATGGTCATTCAATGTACACTTCCTCTTCTATCACCTCATTTAGGAACGTAGTCTTGACGTCCATCTGGTGAATCTCCCATCCCATCAGCGCAAAAAGGGATATCACAGATCTAATGGAAGTATATCTGGCTATTGGGGTGAAGGTTTCTTCATAATCTATCCCTTCCTTCTGAGTGTACCCCTTAGCCACCAACCTTGCTTTAAATTTCTCGATGTTGTCATCTGCAACATACTTGATCTTGTAGATCCACCTTGAACCTACCACTGATCTATCCCGAGGTCTGGGAACCACTTCCCAGAAATCATTCGTCATGATGGAACTATACTCTTCCACCATTGCATCTACCCATACCTAGTGCTGAGTTTCTTCCCGAAAACTAGACGGTTCCCCAATCTGTGCAACTAATGCTTGGTACCTCTCAGGCTGTCTGCAATGTCTCTTCACATCTCGGGGGGCTTCGATAAAGTCCTCTGTGTCCCTTAGAATTTTTCGTAGTTCCCTGATCGTTCTCCCACTGGTAGTGGGTGGATTTACCTGCTTTCCCTCCTGCAAGTCCTCAGGAGAAGTGTCCCTTAGATCCCCATGCCTTGGAGAGGCAACTATATTATATTCCACAGGTCATTGTGGTTGAACCAACGGATCCTCCTCAGACTGCGTAGCAGAAGGCATCTCTCGGGATCTTCAGAAGGCCCTCTTCTCCATGAATTTCACATCCCTTCGCACTACAACTTTCTTGCTCTCCGAAATGTAAATGCGGTAAGCCTTTGCATTCTCGTTGAATCCTACCATATATCCCTTTTCCGCAATCATGTCCAACTTCTTCCTCTTTTCATTGGGCACATGACAATATGTTGTACTGCCAAAGATCCTAAAGTGACTCACTTCACGCTTGCTACTAGTTAATACACTTTCTGGCGTGATATTTCCCAATGCGTTGTGAGAAATCATGTTCTAAACGTAGATAGTTGTATTACAAGCTTCAACTCACAGAAATCTGGGCATGTCTTGACCATACAACATTGCCCTTGTAGCCTCAACAATGGTTCTATTTTTCATTTCTGCCATACCATTATGATCCGAATTATATGGAGCGGTCCACTCTCTTTTGATACCTCCCCTTGCGCAGAACCTTGTGAATTCCTTATTAGTGTACTCTCCACCATTTTATGAACGCAACACCTTGATCCACTTTCTTTTCAGATTTTCTACTAGAGCTTTAAACTCTTTAAACCGACTAAAGACTTCGTCCTTGGTCTTCATAAAATAGATCTAGGTTTTCCTAGAATGGTCATCAATAAAGGTGATGAAATATTCAGCACCACTAAGAGCTCTAGTGGACATCAGTCCGCAGATATCATAATGTATCAAGCCCAAAACACTCTTAGCCCTATTATTGCTCCTCTGATACGTTGCCTTTTCATATTTTCTCAACATGCACCCTCTATAGACATCGTCTCGCTTGGTGCTCAGCTTAGGAACTCTTGTGACAGTTTTCTTGAGAATATTTAACACCCCATGATGCAAATGCCCCATTCTTATGTGCCATAGTTCCAATCCTTTTCATCGGTGCTGCCTATTAGTGCCATTGGAGATTCAAGCTGTAACTTATCAATTTTGTTGCTCCTTACTCCAATTTGTTCTTTCTTCTTCCAACTGGGGTGTTTGACGTAAACTCTGTTGCCAATGAAGTAAACATCATAACCTTTGTTTTGAAGTTGAGACAGTTAGAATAAATTCATCCCCAACCCAGGCACATGCAGTACATTAGTGGCCCCAAGCTTATTTCCAGCGTCTGTCTGAAATACTACGATACCTCTTCCAATAGGGGTACATTTTGCTTTATTACCCATGGTAATTTTAAAGCTCATCGGCTCTTCTCGGTAGTTGGAAAAACATTCCCGCACTCCCTTCATATGAGTAGAAGCTCCACTGTCAATGTAATAGACTTCAGGAGAAGCAGTGCTTGACGCACAAGCAAACTCTTCTTCCAGTTTGGATGCTAGAACAAAAACATCGTGATCCATTTGTTCTTTCTTGCTTCTCTTCCTTTCTGGAGAACTGCATGAACCCCTTCGAGCTGCCACACCAATGTCAGATTTCTGTTCACTTGTCGGTTCTTCATTCCTGTTACTCATCTCTTGCTCTGATACAATGTGAAAATTCCAAAATATACAGTTGCAGTGATAGATTTATTTCTTCTACTTATTAGTCCACTAAGTTATTTACAGAAATCTATCAATAAATTTCGAAATAAATACTACTGCAACATTCACAATTACATATGCAGAGAAAGAAAAAGTAAGGAACATAAGCATAAGAAACAATCACATGTACACACTTGTTTTTGGACAATTTCCCCCGGAAAAACCCAATGGGGGAAAATCGGTGCAGTAGATGAGGGTTTTATTATTATTCTTTAGCAATAGAATCTTTACAAGGAATACACTAGCAGATATATATCAGAAAACACCTGAGATAAAATTCTCGGATCCTCCCGACAATTTTCTGATACCCGGAAGAGCCTCTGACTTCCTCTACGTCTGTCTACGTGTTTCTCTACACAGTCCCTGCACTGAACTATGTCACTCTGCATGGGTTTTGTGTGGGTTCATTGTGCTGTAGCTCTATGGTGCCTTCTGTGGCCCTCTACGTCCCTATGTCCTCGTGCTTAGTCACTGTTGACTCTATCTTCTCCTTCTGCAACTCCACCCTGCAACTCTCCCTCTGAAATTGAATTCTATTCCTTCATAATCGATCTCCTTTCGATATTGAGTGTATGCCCGACTTACTTTCCAAATGACCCTCAAGCCTTCTTTTATAATCTTTTCATTAATGAATCAACGACCCTGATTAGAAGTCTAATCAATGGCTAAGATTAAAACTTGACTTGATCTTCATTCTCTAGAAGATTCACACTCTGTCTTATTAATACCCATTAATTATTTATTTTCCCTAAGTTTAGACTTAAGGTCTCCAAATAATTAATTATTTTAATAAAACATGAACCAAGTGAAATTTCCACAAACGGTTTCTGGGTTCTTTGGAATATTGATTTCCAAGCCTCCTCACAAAATTTGAGACTTGGAATACTTTCTGATGCTAGAAAATCAACATTCCCGAGGCTAAACCACATCACCCTCAATAATAGAGCCGTGATTTACTGTGATCCTCACTGAATCATTATGCCCTAAACAAGCATGATGCCACTGGATTCTCCATCTACATCATGAGTAATTTTACTGTCTCCTAGTCTCTAGGATTTACCGAAATCCACGGTCTGATCCAGGGATCACTGGCTATAATCAAGACTCCAGTCTCCAGGCTTTACCGTATATCCCGCCATTCACCGGTCGAGGATTCCTAGGCCTAATCGAGACTCCACCCTCTAATATTTACCGCAATCCCCACCGGATCACTGGGCCCGACCAAGGGAGCACACCTTTAGTCTTTACTCTATATCCTGCCATTCACCGGTCTAGGATTCCTAGGCCCATAAAGGCACACAATACCTAGCTTTACCACAAACCGTAGTCTGGTTCAAGGGTTACTAGGCCAATGGCTTTACCGCAAATCCACAGTCCGGTTCAGGGATCACTAGGCCATGTGCTCTTTCTTTCAGAGACCACCTCACTCAGTGTCGAATCCATCACGCAATTCAGCTCAACCAAACACATGAGAACCCCATCACACCATGGCTATTCGGAAATGGAAAGGAAAGGTTTAACACTATCACATCTGGAAAAACCCATGCCCATGACAATAAGAGAACCAAGAGAACACATGCATAGCCATGCATGTCAAAACTAGCAAGGAAATCATACATGCAACTCAATACCTGCAAAGAATCTCGTTGTAGCCGCTTGATCCTACTATTCCTTGCTTGATCTTTGGTTCCCTTTGCCTTCTTCTATTTTCTTGATCCAATGCTAGAGTGCTCCAAGAAAACTCTAAGTGTCCAAGCGTGTGCTAGAGAGAAAATAGAGAGAGAGCTCCAAAACTGAATTGACAAAAGTCTATGAAGTGATCCTTAGAAGCCTTTTTAATAATGAGGCCTCTAATTTCTTCATTCACCATTATTTTCCTTCAATTTTTTCCTCATATGCAACCTGTGACCTCTCACCTTCCTTTTCTCCTATTTTCCATTATTTTCATAAATAAAATGTCAATAATGCCATTTTCCCTTTCCAAAGTCTTTTCCATTGCCTTTGCCAATTTCCTTTAGCCTTAATAATTGAAATGAACACCCTCTAGGATGTTTTTCCCACCATTCAGCTTTGAATACATGTCCCATGACCTTGGTCTGATATTTTTTACATGGATTTTTATCCAGGGGCTGTTACAGAACCCTCCCCCTTGTGGGAACACTGCCCTGGGTGTTCAGTGACACCTATAAACATCAAGACTGCTGAAAAAAAACATACTACCTATGGAGCTTTATAACATAACTCACTGCAATATTTACATTGAACCACTACTAAAAACATAAAAATACCATATACTGTATCTTTATAACACAACTCATTACAATATATACAATAGCAACCACATATATACTTATGCACATTTGCTTCAACCAACAAATAATCATTTTGTTTATGGAGCTTTATAAATTCAACTTGATATAGTATTTACAATAATATACACATACACACATTTTCTCAACCAACAAATAAAAGGATATGATGTTTGCATTCGCAACAAGGGAATCGAGAGGCCCACACTCCACCCTCAAAGTAATACCAGGATTCATCTCCTTCCTAGGAAGTCTAGAATCCATTGCCAAAGTCAAAGCTACATCCAATGTCCATCACTACAATCCTTCGCCATTTCTCTTCGCAGTGAATAATTACCGACTCATTGTTCCAGGGCACACTCCCAATGTTCATCTGATTCCATCTGATAATGATAATTACCAAAACAAATCCATACCGGACCTTCCCTTCTCTGCTACACAGTCCTTTGGGCAATTCAATCACCACATTTTGTGCAGTCACACACCTTCCAAGTTATGCGAGCATCTTGTTGAACCTCAGGATTACCCTCTCTTTTACAATTTTTCTGACCTCATTCCACCACTTTTCCATAAGTTCATAAACCCTAATCAATGAAGAATGCTAATGTTTTGTCTTAAGAATGCATTTAAATGATTGTCATATTATATTTTCATGATTTTGCTATTTGGATAAGTTTTTGCAATTTAGCTCCAGAATGCAGTCTGTTCTACAGCTAACTATGCATTTTGTAGCCACTCTTATGGTTTAGCAGGTTCCAGGTGTCAATTGAGGATTTGGGCCACATGGGTGTTTCTAGAATCTTGCCTACATGGATTCTATCCTACTCACACGATCCATATCGACATAAAAAGGAGCCTAAACTCATGGTCAAAGTTACAAATCAAAGAACATTACCTACAACAGTAGGACTCCTGATTTGCTCTTCGTAGCAAATCATGAGTCCAACAGTCCTATTTCAATTGCAATTCTGTTAGGATATTCCGACACATAGGAAATAGTTAAGAATAACTTAGTCTAGTGTAGAGTTAGGTAAAGTGTGTTTCTTTACCATGTACATTTGTAACTTATAATCCGACGGTCACGATTTGTAGTGATCCGACGGTTATCTCTCACCTCGGTATTAACGACACTTGATCCGTGGCTTAACACGCGATTGGTCCATAATCTCTATTTAAAGAGAATCGAGGGTCATTTTTCCGGTAACCGTTTATGAGAGAAACATATGTAACTTTTCTTTTATATTAATAAATTCCCTGAAGTGGCCGCGTTGGCTCAGGGCGTGGACTATTTCCCTCTTTGAGAGTTTTAACCACGTGATTATGTTGGTGTACTGATTTGTGATCTCTTTGTGAGCGGTGACCTTTGGTTCTTGATCTATGGAACTTACCCTGTAAATTTATACATGGTATCAGAGCTATTTTGAGGGTCGTGTCTGTTGTTGTTCAAAATCTGAAGCTGGTTTGACTGCATGCGAATTCCGTTTTGTAGATCTACTATTTATGAACATTTTTGGGCTTGAAGAACTGCTCGGTTGTGTCCGGAGCGTCTGTTACAGTGAGGAACACCTTTCGTTTCATGCGAAAAGGTTTATGGCTGCCCAAGTTATGTCAGTTTAGATCTGGAGGTATAAAGCATCTATTTTGCAGTTATATTTGTTAATAGTTCTGCTTATTTCGGTTTTTTTTTTTTTTTGGTATTAAGGTTTTATTTATTTGCTGGATCTATACCCTCTTCTCTGTGTATGCTCTTTTTTGTGCGCTCCGTGCAATCTCGGCAAATCAGAAACAGGAAAAAAGGGATTTTTTTGCCACGTATGCTCTTTCCCCGCGTCTTTGTGCGATCTCGGGAAATCAGAAATACTGAAAAAAGTGATAGTTGCCGGTAAGGCTAACCGAGAATCTAACATTTTTTCGTAAGGCTTTGCATTTCGTTTTTTGTGCAGGAAAAGGCACGCACACCGAAGAGTAGTAATAATAATAATAATCCTCCCTTCCTCCTTTCTAAAATAACATGATCCTTTTACTATCTCACTTGGTGAGGGGTTAGTTTATGAGAATAGAGGTCTTGGGTTCAAGTCTCCTTCTCAAGCTTCTTTTGTAAAAAGTTTTTGTTCAAAGGGGCAGAATTTTTTTTTAAAAAGCCGTACTTCATCCCGTTCCCGTAACTTTCGACATCTACAACTCAGTTTTTTCAAAAGGCATAACTTCTTCATCTGGAAGCCGTTTTTTTTTAAACGGCCTAATTTTTCGAGATCTTTCCATTGGAGCAGTTAGTTTCAGCTTTTCTCAGCTTCAGTTTTTTTTTTTAAAATGGAAAGTGCATGCTCGGTTATTCTTAACAGCACCAATTATTTCCAATGGCTACCTCACATGGTAGATATACTTAGAAGTAAAGGGCTTTATAGAATAGCCACAGGACAAGAAACTAAACCTTCCGATGATGATAAAGCTGCTAAATGGGAAAATAAACAAGATCAAGCACGAGGGTTGATAGGAATGTCCATTGCTCAAGATCTTCGATTTCATATCCTTGACATTGACACCCTTGATGAGGCCCTGGAAAAGCTAAAAAATGTTTTTGCCGTTCAAAATCAAATTCGGGCCTAGCAGCTTGAAAATGAGTTGCTTACTTTGGACCCCAATAATTTCTCCTCCATTGAAGATTTTTTGTCCAAATTTAAGACCCTTCGAATTCTTTTAGAAGGTTGTAAGATAAAAAAGGATGATGGTAGCCTCATATATTGCATTCTTGCTAAGCTTGGTCCTACATAATCTGTATTTTTTTCCGCTTTCCATTCCACCAGAGAAGCCATCATTTCTTCAGGAACCACCTACAAGAATCCCTCTTTTGATGCCTTTTGTGATTCTTTGATAAGAGAACAAGAAAAATTTTTACACCTTGGTCTTATCATTGCTCGAAACGCTTCTAAGAAAGCCTTAGCAGCCCAACAACAACCATATCAAAAGAATCCCAAGAAGCAGTATCCTAAAAAATATGGTCCTAAACCAAACAAGGGCCCTAAGAAATTTCAACTGCAAACTGAAAAATCAAATCAAAAAAATAATAAGGCAAATCAAAACAAAGGGAAGAAGACAGAGAGACATTGAAACTTTTGCAACCGGGATGGCCATATAGAGTCCAAATGTTTTAAGAAGATGGAAGCCTTAGAAGCAGCAATGAAGAAGCACAACATCAATTTGGAGCACTCTTCACCTTCATCTTCAGGCATGGCACTTTCTGCTTGTGGTTGTCAAGCATCAATATCTGGTTATGCATTAAATGTATCTTCTTCTTCTCCTTCTCATGAGTGGCTCATTGATTCTAGAGCTTCTTACCACATGGCTAAAAATAAATCCATGTTTTCTTCTTTAAATGATTGTAACACCAAACATATTTATGTTGGTGATGATAGATCTCTTAGTGTTGTAGGATCTGGAACCATTCATTTAGATAATGGTCAGTTTAATGATGTACTATGTGTTCCTACCTTGTCATGCAACATTCTATCTGTTTATCATATAACTCATTCAGGTGAAGGGAAAATAGTAGAATTCTCACCTCATGATGTTGTAATCAAGGACCTCAAAGATCCTAAACATATTTTAGCTACTGGCATTGCTGATGATTCCACAAGGTTGTATAAGTTTGACAACTTTGGGTCATCATCTCTTCCCTCTTTTTTTGTTGCTCATAATGATGATGTGAGCAAACTTTGGCATGAGCGATTTGGTCACTTAAACTATCGCTCTCTTCAAACTCTATGTAAGGAAAATATGGTGACGGGCCTTCCTATGGTATCTTGCTGAGATGGTGTTTGCTCCGGATGTGTACTCGGAAAACATCATCGGGATAGTTTTGACAAACGTGCCTCTTGGCATGCTTCAGCCCCTTTGCAGCTTGTGCACAGTGATTTATGTGGTCCACTTCCTGTTGTTTCTTTCTCTGGTTGCAAGTAATTCTTAACTTTCATTGATGATTTTTCTAGACGCACTTGGGTATATTTATTAAAACTCAAGAGTGAAGTTTTTAACATGTTCTTGGCCTTTAAGGCCTTTGTTGAGAAACAATCTGGACATCAAATTCTTAAGTTAAGATTAGACAATGGTGGAGAATATGTTAACAATAAATTTATCAACTTCTGCACTGAGCATGGCATTCAATTGCAACATACTGTTCCATATACTCCACAACAAAATGGTGTAGTTGAAAGGAAGAATCACACCTTAAAAGAAATGGCTCATTGTATGCTTCAATCTAAAGGACTTGGTCTCAATTTTTGGGCAGAAGCCATTAACTGTGCAAATTACATAGTAAATCACACTCCTACTAAGGTTTTAAAGAATATAACTCTAGAAGAAGCTTGGAGCTCAATCAAACCAGATGTAAGTCACTTTCGTGTTTTTGGAAGTGATGCTTAGGCCCATATTCCAGATGCGAAACATAAAGCCTTAGAACCTAAGAGTGAAAAATGCATTTTTGTTGGATATTCTGAAGATGTCAAAGGATATAGACTTCTTCAACCAAAATCCAAAAATATTATCATTAGAAGAGATGTAAAATTTGATGAAAATATATCGGCCTACGAGCCTAGTTCGGCAAGTGTGCCACCTTTGGCCTGCAAGCCTGATTCGGCATATGTGCCACCTCTCTCTCTCTCTTCTATTTTTAATAGCATTCCTTCTAGTTCAAATGATGACAGTGAAGATGACAATCCTCCTCCACCTCGTGAAATTATTCCTTATACTCCACCACTTCCAAGATGGGTCCACTCTACTCGGGATGCAGCAAGTTCTCTTGCAGGTGACACTGCCGATCGACGACGTACACATTCTCAGTTCGAAAGAGCTTCTTCCTTATTGGCTCAAGTTCCAGAAAAACTTGATCCAGAAACTTTTGAAGAAGCCTCCGGTCATCCAGATTAGGATGAAGCTACAAATGAAGAGTATCATTCCTTATTGGAAAACAATACTTGGGATCTTGTTCCTCTTCCAAAAGGAAGAAAACTTGTCAGATGCAGATGGGTTTACAAAACAAAGTTTGGACCAGATGGAAAAGTGGATAGACATAAAGCTCGTCTTGTCGCTAAAGGTTTTTCACAAGTTGAAGGCATTGAATATACTGAAACCTTCTCCCCTGTTGCCAAAATGAATTCTATCCGCCTTGTTCTTTCCCTTGTTGCCTCCTTTAAATGGGAAGTCCATCAGATGGATGTTAAATCCGCCTTCTTACATGGAGATTTGCATGAAGAAATCTACATGGAACAACCCCCTGGCTTTATCCAAAAAGACTCCAGCCTTGTTTGTCGCCTTAAGAAGTCTCTCTATGGTCTCAAACAAGCTCCTCAGGCTTGGTATGCCAAAATGGATAGATTTCTCTTAGATAATGGCTTTTATAGGTGTCATTCTGACAACACTGTCTACACCAAGAAAGTGGGTAATTCCTTCACCATCCTTGTTCTTTATGTTGATGATCTTATCCTTACTGGTAGTGATCCAAACCATATAAACCATGTGAAGTCTAGCCTGAAAAAGAAGTTTGAAATGACAGACTTAGGACACTTGCATTATTTCCTTGGTCTTCAAGTCTTGCAATCCAAGGAAGGCATTACCCTCTCTCAGTCCAAGTATGCCTGTGATATTCTACACCACTTTCACATGGAAGACTGTAAGCCAACCCCTTCTCCCTTTCAGTCTGGATTCAAGCTTTCAGTCAACTGTACTAACCCTGAAGTTGATGCTACCTTATACTGTCAACTTGTTGGTAAAATTTTGTATCTAACCCATACCTGTCCTGACCTTTCCTTTGACGTTGGTCTTGTCGCTCAGTTTATGAACCAACCTCATGAAAGTCACTAGAAAGCAGCTAAAAGAATACTTCGATATATTCAAGGTACAATTCAGTTCGGGATTCATTACAGTGTAGGAACATCTCCCTTGTTGATTGGTTTCACTGATTCTGATTGGGCTGGTGACCCTAATGATCGGAAGTTCACTGCAGGATATGTATTCACTCTTGGTTTAGGACCTATTACTTGGTCTTGTAAGAAACAAAGTGCCATATCCCTTTCTTCAGTAGAAGCAGAGTATCGTGGTGCAGTTGAAGCCAGCAAGTAAGCCATGTGGCTTCGTTAAATCCTGTCTGAATTTGGTCTTCATCAGCAGCATCCAACTACACTTTGGTGTGATAATCAGAGTGCCATTCAGCTATGTAAAGATCTATTTTAGCATCAGCGTATGAAACACATTGACCTCCACATACACTTCATTAGAAATCTCATTCATGATCGTGTTCTTGAAGTGTAGTATTGTCCGACTAATGATCAAGTAGCCGATATCTTTATGAAGGCTCTCACAGAAGCGAAGTTTACCAAACTTCGATCCATGCTTGGAGTTCAGGAAAGTTGTCATTAAGGGGGTATAGGCTCTAATGCCGCCTTCTTCTCCTATTGTGTCACTTTTGTAAATCCTTCAATCCTATCCCAATTTGTTCTTAAGGGGGGATGTTAGGATATTTAGACACATAGGAAATATGCTCCTTTTGTGTCACCTTTGTAAATCCTTCAATCCTATCCCAAGTTGTTCTTAATGGGGATGTTAGGATATTCCGACACATAGGAAATAGTTAAGAATAACTTAGTCTAGTGTAGAGTTAGGTAAAGTGTGTTTCTTCACCATGTAAATTTGTAACTTATAATCCAACGGTCATGATTTGTAGTGATCTGACGGTTATCTCTCACCTCGGTATTAACGGCACTTGATCCGTGGCTTAACACCCGATTGGTCCATGATCACAATTTAAAGAGCATGGAGGGTCATTTATCCGGTAACCATTTATGAGAAAAACATATGTAACTTTTCTTTTGTATTAATAAATTCCCTGAAGTGGCCGCGTTGGCTCAGGGCGTGGACTATTTCCCTCTTTAAGGGTTTTAACCACGTGATTATACTGGTGTACTGATTTGTGATTTGTTTGTGAGCGGTGACCTTTGGTTCTTGATCTACGGAACTTACCTTGTAAATTCCTACACTATTTAAACTAATTTTAACTCAGTTTCTCGAGTTAACTAAATTACAACTCACAAATAATTGTAACTGTACCCCCTTAAATCATGGGAAAACTCTACATGCTTCCTCTTTGACCCTCAACTCGAACTTCCTAAGCTAACTCAATCATTTTGACTTAGTTAACTAATACAAGATTTCATGAGATGAAATTACAATTTCTCTTCCAATTTAATTATAAGGGAAAATTAAATCAGAATCCCCCTTGGGGTGCCATTTATTGGTGTCATTTCAACACATATAAAATCATAACACATCGTATAATAGCGCAAAATCATCATTCTAGTTGAAGTCCGGTCATCAATGCATGACCATACCAAATACACAACATTATCTAATATATAACCATACCAATGCAACTTGAGCACACACCATCACAAGCACAAACCATACACCAGCATAAGCGACATGTAATAAGGCACAACCAATGCATGTTCAACATATGACATCACTCAAGTACGAATACATGTACAACACACCAGCATGAAAAATATGTGACCTAGCATAAAAAAAATTAAGCATATTCAACATGTAACAATATGTAAGAAAGTGTGCCCGGACAATACATAAGGATAAGCAACACACGATCACTCATATACACATGACAACAACACCGCCAGTCCTCCCATGGCGACACCACTGCCACCATGGATGACACAACATGGATGCACAAACACATACATCATAGGTATGAGAAACACATATGCAACCAATAGAAAAGCATTACAAACACACCGCCCATCCAGTCCGAGAGTTTAACCATGCTCTGATACAACTCTGTAACACCCTCCTCCCACATCTACCCAAGTAACCGGCCAACCGAGGTAAACATGCGAAGAGAAGCTAATAATATGAGATTCAACCTCCTATATGACCTTAAGGAAGTGGAACAAACATAAACAAGACAAAAAAACCTTACACATCATCAATAACATCCCCAGATGTTAACCTAACCTTCTAGACTCTTGACCCCTGAGGGAGACTGAATTTTTGACCCTTTTGGACCATAGCCACAGGCATGCCAAGGAAAGGTAACGGCTGGGAACCTATATCCATAGGAACAACACAACAAGTATGCGGCTAGGGCCCAAATTGGTCAATTTTGTACCTGCAACTTCGGAATTCGTGCCACCTTTTCAGCCCCAGGGCCTAGGTCACTACCGAGAACTTGATGAAACTTTAGGAGATGATAAATAACATTAAAAAAAGGTAAATAAGCAATCACATAATCAAGAAATCATTTGGACCCCTCCTAGTCATGACAAGAATTTCATCAAACATGTCACAAACATTGCATCTATAAGTGTAAACAACATATTTAAACATAGGGGTCTCATACTTATTTGAGAATCGCTAAGAAGCATTTCTCCTTTACATCATTAGCTGCAATACAATCTATTTGACCATAGATCCATTGTGCATTCATTCACAAGTAAAAACATAGATAGAGCCATACATCATCACTGATAAAGTACATGCTTATAACCAGCATAATAAAAACATAAATACCATGGATACAATAGCAATATAATCTACACAATAACCAATACATTTGCATACCAAATACCAAATGAATGGGATATTCATTAATGCATGTAAAAACCAACCAGAGATGGGACTTACACATTCCACCTAACCATAGATTGGTTGAGCCAAATATCTCTTCAGCCAAACACCCCCGTGCCATATTCCAAGCATGAATGTGGGACTCCAACCGAAAACCAACCAAGGCATCCCGAGGCTAAACCACCTCACCCACATCAATAGAAATCAATATTTACTATGATCCATCCCCGATCACTAGGCCAACACAATAAACATGTCATAATCGGCTTTACCATGATCTACACCCAATCACTAGGACAACACAAGCATGGATATCACTAGATCCTCTTCGCTTAAACCGTGAGGAATTTTCCTGTCTCCTAGTCTCTCGGGCTTTACCGCAACCAACAATCTGAATGAGGGGACACTAGGCCCTAAACCGAGACATACTCTCTAGGATTTACTGTATCCCCAACTCGGGATTCCTTGGCCTGAATGGAAAGAAAAGCACCTCTAGGTTTTAATGTATGTCCCACCATTCACCGGTTGAGGATTCCTAGACCTATCGAGGCAACACACTGTCCAGATTTACTGCAACCCACAGTCTGATTCAGGGGTTACTAGGTCATGTGTTATATGAATTCAGAGATCCACCCCAGTAAGCTTTGAATCCATTCAGTAATCCAGCTAAACCAAAACATGAGAAATCGACAATACCATGGCTATCCAAAAATGTAACGGCTAGGCTGAAAACATTGTCACAACTGGAAAAACCCATGCCAAGACATAAAAGAACCACATGTAATACCATGCATGCTAGATATAGCAAGGACAATACACATGCAAATCGATACCTGCCAAGAATCCTCCTGTAGCTGCTTGATTCCTGTTACTCCTTGTTGACTTCCTCCTTTTTCCTACTTTCTTGCATTTATTGGTCCAATGTCAAAATTATCCAAACATTCTAAGTGTCAAAGAGTGAGTGAGTGAGAGAGATAATAATGAGAGAGCTCCAAAAAATGCATTAACAAAAGGTATTGTTACGTACCCATAATACTAGTGTAGCCCATTATTATTGTTAGTGTAGCCCCATTGTCATTATTGTTGTGCCAGTCCCCATATTGTTATCATTTTTCCCCATAGGTGTAGCCCCATTATTGTTATTGTTGTGCCCATGTGGTCCCCAAATTGTTACATTGTGACCTATTATACTCCTATATATAGAAGGTAGGTTTGGTCAATTGTATCATCCAAAAATTGTTCATTTATGTAATGTAAAGGAGGTCTCCCCCTCAAAGAGGTTGGTTTATAAGTCATTGATCTATATTTTCTTCTATTTTGTGAGCTGGTTTCATAACATTTGGTATCAGAGCTTTGGATTTTAGGGTTTTTCTGTTGAAAACAGGTCATCTTGGAATTTTTGCTATAAATTTTTTTTTCAATGAAGTTTCAGAAGCTTGAATTTTTACCACGAGAATCTGAAATCCTGAGGAACTTCGTGTAAAAATTTACAATCTTTATTCTCTATATTTTCGGAGATATGATCTGAGGATGTTAGGGTTTTTGCAGGCTCCAGAATTTCATCTCAAACAGGTGACCGAGGGAAAATCATCATAACTTTTGTTTCAAAAATCGAATTAGAATTTTGTAAAAATTGGTCGAAAGTGCACAGAATTTTGTTTCTTGTGTATCAATTTCAGCGCCAAATGTCAAAACAGTGACACATGGCATGCCATACAAGTTCACTCTATTGTATTAGTCCATAACTAGGTCATTATAGGAGATATGGAATAACTTAATCTTGAAGAATCCAAATTAGGTATCACATGTGGCATTGGAAAGAAGACTCATAGGGATACCACATGAAAGAAATTCAGATCTTAAATGTTCGCAATTATAGAGTTACAACTGTTTCAAGGTCGAGCTCCTAAAAGCAAGAAAAACGTGTGTATTTTTTTTAGAATATTTGCATAACTTTTGTTTGAAAAAATAGTTTGAAGTGATTCCAAGGGAATATTGAAGCATAGATATCAGTATTTAGTTCTAAAATGTCTCTAAAAAGGAATTCTACACCCATATAACCCTTAGAAAACTCTACTATGACACATGAAGAGGAAGAATTGCAACATGATATCTCAAAATTACAGGACCAAGTGCAACAAATTTCGCTCTCACATAGAACAACCAAAAATGAAATAAAAGCTAAGATGGATGGTTTGAAGGATGGCATGAATGGCATGGAAGCTAAGATCGAAGGTATATAAGAAAAAATGGAAGATTTGAAGAAATACATGGAAGGTTTGAAGTAAGGTTTGGCAAAGTTGCTACAAGAAAAGCTTCCTAATGACGAAAAGGTAGTAGAGGAAACTCATGATGAGAACAAAATAAATGTCAATCATGATTCATAGAATCTAATGTTGGATTGAAGACCCACCATATTCCAAATATTGATGTGAGGAAGTTTGATGGCAAGGATCCTGTAACATGGATACTACGAATGGAGTAATACTTTTATCTCCATAATGTGCAAAACATGCAAAAGGTACGCATTGCAACTTTATATTTAGAACCCAATACATTTGTATGGTATCGATGGCTTTGCTCTCATAAAAAAATTGTCACTTGGTCAATTTTTATGGAGGAAATGATATTTCATTATGAGGATACAAATAGCAACACTTTCTTTAGCCAATTGATAAATCTCAAACAAAAGGGTTCAATGGTGGAGCACATTGAGGACTTCCAAAAATTGAATATAAGGGTAAATGATATTCCAGAGGAGCACAGGATTGATGTCTTCATAGGGAATTTAAAGGATAATATCCAACATGAGGTTCACCTTTGGGAACCTGATTCATTGGAGAAAACATTTAGGTTGGCAAGAAAAATTGAAAGCAAAATTATGGCGACAAGGAAGCGTACCACTCACAACTATAAATATGGAAGTGTTTCTACTCCTAGACTTCCACAACCTGCAAGGTTGACACCAAGACAATTGGAAGAAAAAAGAGCAAAAGGGCTTGGCTATAGTTGTGATAGAAAATACACTAAAGGTCATAAGTGTGCTGAGAATAAATTATTTTACATAGATTGTGAAGAGGAGGAAGAAAAGGAATAAGAAACTTCAAAAGAAGAGGATATACACGAGGAACCAACCCTAGAGAAAGAATAAATGAATCCAACCATATCTTGAAATGAATTGGTAGGAATAACGACTCCTAAAACTCTCAAGATAGAAGGACATATCAAGAAGAAAAATGTAATAATGTTGATTGATTCGGGTAGTACCCATAATTTTATTCGTTATAAGATAGCCAAATAATTGAATTGCTTCCTATACCGAGCAGCAGAGTGTCAAGTGATGGTTGCAAATGGAGGAACTATAAATTTCCCTTGAAAGTGCTATAATATCAAGCTAACCATGGGGGAATATGTGTTTAATAGTCCAATGCTCTCCATTCCAATGGGTGGTGATGATGTTGTACTAGGAGTACAATGGTTACAATCTCTAGGAACGATAAATTTTAAATGTTAAAGAAATTTTCTTGATCTTTTTTTTCAGAAGGAAAGGAAGGTAAATTACGAGGTATCGCAGGGAAGCCAAGAAAGATAATCAAATCTAATGTCATGAAAAAGCTTTTGAAGAAAGAACAACGAGGTGAAATCGCACAATTATGCTCACTAGAGGTTCAAACATCAAAATCATCTATTTCTCTAGATCTCCAAAAAGTCTTAGACAATCATTCCAAGGTGTTTGAGACTCCCAAAGGACTCCCACCTATTCGTGATCATTATCATGTTATTCATTTGATTCTAGGAAGTGTTCCTCCAAACATCAGGCCTTGCATATATCCTTATGCTCGAAAGAGTGAGAATGAACATATGGTTGTAGAAACGCTAGAGGCTTGTATAATTCAACCTAGTCAAAGTTATTTCTCTGCTCCAATAGTATTGGTGCAAAAGAAGGATGGATCATGGCGCATGTGTTCGAATTATAGGGAGCTCAACAAGCTCCACTATGGATATCATCAAATTAGAATGAAGACTCAAGACAGTTCGAAAACAACATTCAAAACTCATGAGGGTCATTATGAATTTTTGGTGATTCCTTTTGGCCTTACTAATGCACCTTCCACATTTCAAGGTTTGATGAATTCCATTTTCAAACCCGTCCTTAGAAAATTTGTGTTAGTATTTTTTTATGATATACTAATCTACAACAAGTCTTGGAAGGATCACGTACAACATGTTGACAAGGTGCTCAAACAGTTAGAGGAGAAACAATTGTATGGAAAACCTTCAAATGTTTCTTTGGAGTATAGGAGGTGGAATATTTAGGTCATATTGTATCTCATGTGGGTGTTAAGGTAGACCCTAACAAAATTAAATCCATTAAGGAATGTAAAATCCCTACAACCATAAAGCATCTTTGAGGATTTCTGGGGTTAACAGGGTATTATCGCAATTTTGTTAAGAATTATGGGAGAATATCGACACCTCTAAATCATTACTGAAGAAAGATGCATTTTCTTGGACTCCATAAGAAATTAAGGCCTTTGAACATCTTAAAGAGGCAATGTACCAAGCACCGGTCTTAGCTACACCAAACGTCACAAAAACTCTTATTGTGGAATGTGATGACACAGGAAATGGAATTGGTGTGGTTTTAATGTAAGAAGGAAAACCCATTGCTTTTGAAAGTCATCCAATCAAAGGAAAGTATTTACAGAAACCTATTTATGAGAAAGAAATGTTGGCAATACTACATGCATTAAATAAAGGGCGATCTTACCTAATGGGAAGAAACTTCAAAGTAAAAACATATCATGATAGTCTTAAATACTTTTTGGAACAAATATTGTCTTGAAAAGAGTAGCAAAATTGGGTCACAAAGAGGTTGGGTTATGAATTTTAAATCATCTACAAAAAAGGGAAGCAAAATGTTTTTTGATATGCACTCTCGAGAAAGGGTGAGGACGTGGAAGCATTGATTTGTGCCATTTCTATTATCCAACTTGAGTGGATAACTAAAGCAAGGGATGAATGGAAGAATGATGAAGAGGTGTGGACACTCATTCAAAATTTTCAGCAAGATCCTTGTACATATGAAACATTTAGCTAGAAAAATGATTTTTATGGTACAAATATCGCTTATATCTTTGCAAGAATTACCAACACAAACAGAATATTATTTTGGAATTGCACATCTCTACCTTGGGAGAGCACTCAGGATTTTTAAAAACTTACTATAGGGTAAAAAATGAATTTTTTTGGGTGGCCTTAAATCTAATATTCAAAATTTTGTGGCGAAATGTTTGGTTTGCCAACAAAATAAAGTTGAGACAATTAAGACCCTAAGTCTATTACAACCCTTATCCATTCCAAGTCAACATTGGGAGGAGGTTTCAATGGATTTTATCAGAGGTTTACCCAAGTCCGAAGGAAAGATTGTCATCATGGTGGTAGTTGATAGACTAACCAAGTATGCACACTTTTGTGCATTATCTCATCCATTTAAAGCCAGTACAGTTTCTACTGCATTTATGGAAACAATTCAAAAGCTGCATGGAAACCCAAAGATTATTGTATGTGATAGAGATCCCATTTTTACAGGAATTTTTTGAACATAATTATTTTCTTGTTTAGGTACTAAATTATCTCATACCTCATCATATCATCCTCAATCTGATGGGAAAACTAAGATAGTAAACAAATGTTTGAAAGGGTATCTTCGTTGCTTTGTATATGATAAACAAACACAATGGGTCAAGTGGTTACCTCTGGCTGAATGGTGGTATAACACTTCCTTCCATAATGCTGCAAAAATGACCCCATTTATGGCACTTTATGGATATCATCCACCATCCATAACATCATCTTTAAGAGATAATTCTAAGGTTCAAGCAGTGGAAGATCACATCGAGCATCAACAACAAGTTCTCCAACTCTTAAAGGACAACCTCACTTTGGCACAGAATCGAATGAAACAATAGGAAGATCAACATCGAAAAAAAAAAAGTTTTGATCTAGGCGACTGGGTATTGTTACGGCTACAACCATACAAACAAATGTCCCTCAAGTAAGCTAAAAAAGATAATAAATTATCACCAAAGTATTATGGTCCTTACAAGGTGTTGCAAAAGGTTGTTACTATGGCATACGAATTGGAGCTTCCTGCATCTTCCTTAGTGCACCCATTTTTCCATGATTCGTGCTTAAAGAAGGTTATAGGTGACAAGCTCCCAGTTCAAAAAATATTGCTTGGAATTGACGAGAAACGAAAAATCGTATTAGATCTGAAGCAGTCATGGAAACAAGAACTCAACATCTATGAAATCGATCAATTTCAGAATATCTCATCAAGTGGAAGAACTTACTCGCTGAAGATTTGACATGGGAAGATGAGAATTTTATACAAAAACATCAAAAACTACTCAAGCATTGAGGACAACACTTGTTTGAAGGAGAGGGGCATGTTAGGTCCCCATAATACTAGTGTAGCCCCATTATTGTTATTGTTGTGCTCATGTAGTCCCCATATTTTTATTATTGTGCCCCATAGTTGTAGCCCCATAATTAATCTGAAAGACATCTATCTACATTATGGATCACAAAAGTATTAGATCTAGCATCCCCATTATTTTTATTGTTGTTCCCATGTGGTCCCCATATTGTTATATTGTGACCCCTTAGACTCCTATATATAAAAGGTAGGTTTTGTCATTTGTATCATCCAAAAATTGTTCATTTATGTAATGTAAAAGAGGTGCCCCCCTCATAGAGGCTGATTTCTAAGTCATTGATCTATATTTTCTTCTATTTTGTGAGATGGTTTCGTAGTAGGTACCAACTGATCCTCAAAAGCAAGAAAAAGGTGTGTATTTTTTTTCTTTTTCGAATTACATAAGTCTCGTTTGAAAAAAATTAGTTGGGATTTATTCCAAGGGCATATTGAAGAATAGATATCAGTATTGGGTTCTAAAATGGCCCCTAAAAAGAATTCAACACCCATTAAGCCTTCAGAAGGCTCTATTATGACTCATGAAGACGAAGAAACACAACATGAGATATCAAAATTACAAATTAGTATAAATTTATGTCATAAAAGAGCAACAAAAATAAATGAAGTTTGAAGAAAGGCGTGGAAGCTAAGATGAATGGTTTGGAAGCTAATATGGAAGGCATGGAAGTGGGCATGGAAGCTAAGATGGATGACATGGAAGCTAAGATCGATGAAAAAATGAAAGACAACATGGAAAACATGAAGAATGATCTAAAAGTAGACATCAAAGGTTTGGCAAAGTTGATACAAGAAATGTTTCCTAATGGTGAAAAGATAGTAGAGGAAACTCATGATGAGAACAAAATAAATGTTAATCGTGATTTCATAAACTCTACTGTTGGAGGGAAGAACCACCATATTCCAAAAATGGATATGAGGAAGTTTGATGGAAAGGATCCTGTAACATGGATACTACGGATGGAGCAATATTTTGATCTCCATAATGTGCAAAACACACAAAAGGTACGCATTGCAACTTTACATTTAGAACAAAATACATTTGTATGGTATCGATGGCTTTGCTCCCGTAAAAAAATTGTCACTTGGTCAATTTTTATGGAGGAAATGATAACACATTATGAAGATACAAATAGAAAAACCTTCTTTAGCCAATTGATAAATCTAAAAAAAAAAGGTTCATTGGCGGAGCACATTGAGGACTTCCAAAAATTGAATATAAGGGTAACTGATATTCTAGAGGAACATAGGATTGATGTCTTCATAGGACTTTAAAGGATAACATCCACATGAAGTTTGCGTTTGGGAACCTGATTCATTGGAGAAGGCATTCAGGTTGGAAAGAAAAATTGAATGTAAAATTATGGCGACAAGGAAGCCTACCACTCCTCAAAAGATGATGTTCCCTGAAACTTCCCAACTATTGAGGTTTGACACCACAACAATTGGAAGAAAAAAAAGAAAAAGGGATTTGCTACAGTTGTGATAGCAAATACACTAAAGGTCATAAGTGTGCTGAGAAGAAATTATTTTACATAGATTGTGAAGAGGAAGAAGAAAATGAACAAGAAGAGGATATACACGAGGAACCAGCCCTAGAAGAGGAAGAAATGAATCCGACCATATCGTGTAATGCACTGGTAGGATTTACCACTCCTCAAACTCTCAAGATGAGACATATCAGAAGAAGAAAAGATAATGATGTTAATTAGATTGGGTGAAGTACCACAATTTCTCCGACTAATAAGGTAGCCAAGGATTGAATTGTTTCCTATACCCAACACCAGAATGCCAAGTCATGGTTGCAAATGGAGGAACTATAAATTGCTCTGGAAAATGCCATAATATCAAGCTAACCATGGGGGAATATGTATTGAATAGTCCAATTCTTTCCATTCCTATGGGAGGTGCTGATTTTGTACTAGAAGTACAATGGTTACAATCTTTGGGGACGGTAGTTTTTAATTTTCAAGAACTTTTCTTGATTTTTTTTTCAGAAGGAAAGGAATTCAAATTACAGGGTATTGCAGGGAAGCCAGGAAAGATAATAAGCTCTAATGTCATGACAAAGCTTATAAAGAAAGAAAAACGAGGCATAATTGCACAATTATGCTCACTAGAAGTTCCAACATAAAAATCATCTATTTCTACATATCTCCAAAAATTCTTGGACAATCATTCCAAGGTTTTTGAAACTCCCAAAGGATTCCCACATATTCGTGATCATGATCATGCTATTCATTTGATTCCAGGAAGTGTTCCTCCAAACATCAGGCCTTATAGATATCCTTATGTCCAAAAGAGTGAAATTGAACGTATGATTGCAGAAATGTTAGAAGCGGGTATAATTCAACCTAGTCAAAGTTCTTTCTCTGCTCCTGTAGTATTGGTACACAAGAAGGATGAATCATGGTGCATGTGTCTGGATTATAGGGAGCTCAATAAGCTCACTATTAAAGATAAATTTCCCATTCCTGTGATTGATGAATTATTGGATGAATTACATGGAGCAATTTATTTTACCAAGTTGGATCTTCGTTCAGGATATCATCAAATTAGAATGAAGACTGAAGATATTCCAAAAACAGCATTTCGAACTCATGAGGTCATTATGAATTTTTGGTCATGCCTTTTGGCCTTACCAATGCACCTTCTACATTTCAAGGGTTGATGAATTCCATTTTCAAACCCTTCCTTAGTATTTTCAGTATTTTTGTGTCTCTCAATCTACATGGGTCTGGAAGGATCATGTTCAACATGTTGATAGGGTGCTCAAACTATTGCAGGAGAAACAATTATATGCAAAATCATCCAAGAATTGTTCATTCACGTAATGTATTGGAGGTTTCCCCCTCGAAGTGGCTTATTTCTAAGGCGTTGATATATCTTTTCTTCTATTCTTGGAGCTGGTTTCACAAGTTTCTTGTGGAGAGTAGTCACTATGACTGATTGCCCTTGGAATATATTTATAAATCAATAACTTGAACCATGGAGAACATTGGGAAAAGGGTGCTGCAAATACATCAAAATAAAAATATATAGTGACTTTTCTATGTACTCTGTTCCTTTGTAAAATAACAAAATAGTCTTCCCATGAAAGATCTGCACTGTAAATGAAGCAAAATACTCCCATTATTTGGACAGAGTAATTAAAAATTACTCACCAATGTAACTCCCTGTATGGTACTTCTTGTAGATAACCATGACGTCATTCCGTGGTTTCAAACCATTTTTGTAGAATATTGTGTTGAATGTCAAATGGGAGTTGTATTTTCATTATTAAGCAATCAACACAATAGACTAGTGTACAGTTTGAGAAAACTGTAAAATGCCTGAATGTCCTTGGTGGTTGTGGATTAGATGTACTGGATGAACTACCACCCTGACAAAGAGGTCTAAACATCTTTATTTCTTTTATTTTTGCTGAACCTTCTCTAGTGAGCATATCTGCAAGATAGTTTTCCGTACAAGCCTTATATACAATTTCAAAATCATAACCATCAAGCCAGATGGCCCATCTCAATATTCTATTAGATCCTTTCTCTAGCAATATTTTATTACTTAGCATTCCTTTCATGTGTTTTAAATCTGTTCTCACAATGAATCTGACAGATTTAAGATATAGCCTTAAATGATTAATGCCCTTTTTAATAGCTAAAATTTATTTATGTGAAGAAGGGTATTTGATCTGTGTATCATCAAAGGAACCAGAAGCATATGCACAAACATGCTCCTTCTTTCCTTCTTTTTGGAGAAGTACAGTTGCCCATGTTGTATCTGATGCATCAGTTTCAAGTATAAGTTGCTTCTGCAGCCGACGTCCTACAAAGATTGTATAGATTGTATTAGATTTACTATTGAAAAAAAGAAGAAGTAATGTCTCTTCATAATTAGTGGTATGATTTCAGAGCCGACGTCCTAGATTCCGGCCATAGATTGTATTAGATTTACTTTTGAAAAAAAATTTTATCGGATATTTTGTAAAGATATACACCAGATGACTGGTAAAATGGCTATAAATTGTAATACTCTTGGCGATAATAGACATCGAATTTTTTTTGTGTTCTATCTTGGAGTTCTTATGTGCATATGTTTAATGAATGTTATTTTTTTCTATGGACAGAGTCTGTATCGGGCCAGATAACCTCTAGATTTCATCTAATATTTAGGTGATAAATCTGGTAAATGCCCCTGTAGTCAATCTCTGGTTATGAACAAAGTCTTTGTGGTCATATCTATCTCTCTGTATTCTGTATTCCGTGTATGTATTCTGCATTTCGTTAAATTTGGTATTAGAGCCATATGTGCATTCGATATTGCTGGACGTGTGGATTTGCTGTAAGGAAGGGGAACCATAAGTGCGTTGAAGCCAAGAAGACCCAAGGGTGTGTCTTGTGGCTAGTTCCGCCAGGGGACTTCAAACAACAAAATTATCAGGTGTGGTGATTAAATCTATTCTTAAATGGCTACTAGTGATGAGATCTGTGATAGGATTTTTGGCACAGAAGCAGAGAGAAAGCATAGACGCAAAGAGAAATGGGGTTTTCTTGATAAAATCTTGAATAGATCTAGTAAAGAAATTATCTATGATTCTCGTATCTTATATCAAGAAACTGAACCACAACCAAACTGGACTTTGCTTGAAATCAAAATCAATGCAATCTATGATTTTCCTGTTTTCCAGTTTAGAGCTGCTCAACTTTTCCGTTTTTCTTCTGTTAATATTCCTATATCTAATGGTCAAGATGTTTACCAAATCCCACTTATTAAACAAGAAGATATTTTATAGGGTCTTAACCATGGCTATAGGTATGTCCACATCGGGATGATCCAATTCGGTATCAATCCTTTAGTTTGACCTGGTTTAAATGCATCATGCCTTACCTGCATAATCGACTCCCGAATGAACAATTTCCAAGATGCTTTACTAGGAGGATTCCAGAGCCCATTAAATAATAGACCTGCATGGTCATCTTTAGTTCCACGATACCAAGTATCCCTTACCGATCCTTATATTAATGAGTTTCTGAATGCTTATCTTCAGTTCAATGGTTTTAATGTCGTTGAAAATTCCCATATTGCACAGTTGCATGTTTCCATATGCTTACGCTTTGTTTCCACATCTATGCCTGCATTAAATCCTCACCTCAATAATAGAGCTCTAAAAGAGGGTGTTGTTGTTGGACCTGGTAATACAACACCATTACAAATTGGGTTCACCGAATGTACCCTTCCGGATGAATGGAATACCAAATATACTCCATTATCTGCCAAGTATCCACAATTACAGCAGACGAAACAACCCCAAAAACTACAATTAGTTTCTAAGCCTGATGGTCGCCAAAGCCTTCAATTTGTCCAACCAAAATTGTCTTGTTCAGTATCCCAACCATTCTATATTGTTGACCCATCTTTCTTAAAAGATAAAATATCACCTTGAAAGTCTTTTCGGTCAGACTCTCAAATTCCTAAATATCCGAAGGATTGTCAATTCTGTGTAGATTTACCAAGTACTCATGCTTCTACATCACAGAGCAATGTCATTTCAACATTTGCTCACCATGGTCAGCATACTAACTGCCAAGATTGTTTGGTAGCACTCATTCCTCATGACTTCAAATCCTTTACATCTCTTCCGAGGAAGACAAGAGATTCTGTCAATATAATCCCAGAACGTTTTCTAGAACCAGGGAATTCTAGCAGGACATTTTTAAATGGTTCAAGAAAAGCTGATTTTCAGTGGGTTCAGCTTAAAGATCAGAATAATCCTGAACAGTCAGAATCTGTCAAAATGCAAAATTTTGTCAACTATCAGATTGTATGTATGTTACAGAATTTATATGGTCTGCATACTGATGTTTTGGATATTAAAGAACATGTCAAGAAATTACATCTTGAATATAGTGATTTCTCTACTTTAAAGGCCCAGCATTCAAAATATTTGAATAATATTCAATCAAAGTTGGGAATAATCAATAAATCTATTGATTGCATGAGAACTGCACTAACCAGATCACCATCACCACCACATTACAAAGCAGTTGATCAATCTAGCTTCAAATTGAAATCAATTCAAAACTCCAACCAGTCTAAGGGTCTTAGAAGTATTCTTTTCAAAATATTTAGTCAGCATGATGACCTAGATCGTGTCTGATCAAGTATCCAACTTGCCCAAAGAAAAATTTCTTAGGTTCGATCAAAGGTAGAAAAACTGCCAAGAAGACCACTTCTGCCAAAAAATTATGTTTCACTCAGAGAATTGAATACAATAAAAAATATGTTCCCCATTTTTGGAGGGGAAGAAGTAAAAGGAGAGAGTAGTAAACCGAAAAGAGAAATAAATGATGAATTCTTTTTCTCTAATAAATCTCCAAAAAAGACTGATGATTTCTTTGCTAACAAATCATCAAGCCCATTCAAAAAATATACTAGAAATATGGAAAATGTTTCAATGAAAAGTGATATGCAGCAAGGCTATGGTCATACTTTACTATTCAATATTGATTGTCTTTCATATGATGAAACCTATGAAACATTTCAAAAGTTTCATGCATGGGCTTTACAGAAA